>JAOTQR010007491.1:7963-18452 GCA_025774065.1 Solanum ossicruentum
TGAGTGGAATATTTTCACTCAGAATAACCTTGCAATTCTTACAAAGGCTTCTATCATCTTTTTGGAGAAGTAAATAATCAATCTAGGTCTTAGCTATCGCAGTTCGAAAGGTAATCAAGTGATTTTCCATCTTTGGGAAACATGAGTTAGTAATAACTAACTTAAAGGCTTTGACGAAATCCAAGAGAGACATCCCACCTCCATTCCTCTCCCTAAAACTAAAGCCTCCATGGACATCTTCAAACCCACTTGTCATAGCCCCTATATGTCCACTAAAGTCGCCCCCAATGAAGATTTTTTCTGTCTCTAGTATGCTTCTCACAACCTCATCCAAATCTTCCCAAAAGAGCTTTTTGGCTTCCTCATCCAGCCCTACTTGAGGTGCACAGACACTAACCATATTCACTACATGCCTACCAACCACAAGTTTGATAGACATCATCCTATTATTAAACTTCTGAACTTTAACCACATATTCCCTAAGGTCCTTGTCTACTAGGATACCTACACTATTTCTATCCCTAGAACCACCAGAGTACCATAACTCAAACCCATCAACATCCCCAGCTTTGGTACCTACCCATCTGGTCTCTTGAACACACTAAATTAATATGTCTCCTCTTAAGACATTTCATTAGCTCTATAGATTTCCCTGTCAGTGATCCTATATTCCACGACCTTACCCTTTAAACCTAAATAAGCCCATCCCCCTCTTACCTCCCCTACCTCCTATCTCCAACCCCAACTGGCAACATGACCCTAGTCTGCAATTAGATCCTGGCGCCACTAAACTAAGAACTAATAACTCACTAAGCTACAAAGAGTAAGAAAATAAAATCTAGCGAAAACTAGTAATTAGGCAAATCTACGGTTACTAATCAAACAATCAAGTACAAATTTGTCTCTACTTCTTGCTGGTATATGTGCAAAAAGGAACCACAATATATAAAGAGCAAGAAATAAAAATATTAAAACTAGTAAATATGAGCAACTTTAAAAAATACATAAACAAGAACAAACAATATCAGTACGCAAACAATATGCAAACAATGTACTAGACCACTACAATATTGAAACAATACCAGCAAGCAATATACAACAATAGTAGTACACTACAAAATGCAAATAATAACATCAAACAATGTGCAACAATAGTAGACCACTACAATATGCAAACACGTAAGAAAAATCAAGAACTAAAAACTTAAGAACAACAATAGTAAGCAAATCAAGAGCAACATTAGTAAACAAAAAATCAAGAGCAACATTAGTAAACAAAAAATCAAGTATAATAAAGGTAAAAAAGAAGTAAATATTCAAACTAATTAAGAAATAATATCAAGAAACTAATTAGAAGAGGAAATGATACAAAAAAAATCAGTCTAAGGGTTAGAGTTCACCGAAATTTTGGCAATTTTTGTTTCTTGATTACTAGAAAAAATTGGTGATGATAGCTTTGGTGAGATCTTGAATTGCCGGAGAATCTCTGTAGTGTTTGGAATCTTGAATTGATCAGTGTTCATTGTTAAAACTTGGAATGATTCACTAAGTTTCATCTCCCAGTTCTGCGTCATTTAGTCATTTTGAGTTCTCGTGAAGTTTCGTGCTCGAACCATTAAAAGGTTATGCCAACAAGAGGCGACGGCTAGACATGTTCGATAGTAGGTACAATGGAGAGATGTAGGGTGATAAGATTTTGGTGACCGACGATGGAGGAATGAGTGTAGAAAGAATCTTAAAGCTCTAGTAGTTCTCTCTAATAATTGTCTCATTCCAATTTGAAGATCATCTCATTAGAAGTCCTGAAAAATATGTATATATGTCGTAAGGCTAATTGTTAGTTACATCCTGTTTTGCTTTTAAACACTATTATCCTAATTTAGTACTACCTCCTTTCCTGGATAGTCATTTTACATAGTATATGGGGTAACTATGGTTATTTTGGGATACTTGTGGTGATCACTATAGTAGCTGAGTTTTGGCACTATAGTAGTTGAGTTTTGGCATTGTTAAACTAGGAAAAAAAGGCCTAGTAAAGGCTAGATTTGGGCTAACTACCTGGGAAAAGTATGAATTCTGGCTTAATTAACTCTTATTTTTATGAATACGTAGCCTGATGCTACTGAGTCATGTTGGCTATGAGGATATTTGTTGATTATATGCCATATTGTGGACTGACTCTAGCATAGATATGACTTTGCTGGGCTGGGTTGTTCTGGATACTGATGATATACCGATGATTGCTCATATTTACTTTGAGTACTTGTGTTTAAAGAGATTGTGGTATACTTGGCCTTTATTGAGTATGACCCTACAGTGATTTGTGATACACATACACTCTGATGTACTATTGATAGTTATTGTGCACTTGTTCTTTCCATCTGATGCTTGGTTATCTGTCTTTATCTGAAGGAGATAGTCAATTGTGTGAATTGGTAGGATGATTCTATCGAGAGAGATGGTATGATTGGCAGATCCAGATTCATATAGACAAGAGACAGATTAATTTGTTCTATGCTCCACGACATAGATGACGCACCTTGTAGTTCAACTCTCCTATGGCTACGTTTGAGTGTTTAAGACCTCAGGTGACATGCCCTATAGTCCCAGTATCTAGTGGTCATGTTCGAGTGTTCGATATTGGGGTGTTGATTCTAAAGGGGTCCGAGCCCTATTTGTTGCTTTGGGCCTGAGGCCCATTAACTATCCTTTCGAGACTGGGCCCCACTGATTGATATTTCAGGTCGAGGACTCCACTAATTCCACTTTGGGGGTGAGGCCTTATGGTTAGTATTCTGAGTTGTGACACTATTGATTATTCTAAGAGGATTTTTTTCTCCCATGGGGGACATGTCCCACTATTACGTATGTACATTTTGGATCGGGTACCACATACCGACATAAGGTCAGAGACCTAGCTGATATCTAATTGTTGGGCAAGAACTCGTGATTGATTACTCATGGATTCACACACCTACTCACACCATGATTGTGATGGGAGGTATCCTCTAGGCTTATAGGGGAACTCAGGCTTAGACACTAGGGCTTTGCACCCACATATAACCGACTTGGGATAAGGTGATATATATATTGGACGTTGGGTACCTTCGGGCCTTATAAAGGCCCAGGTAGCATAAAAACATAGATATTAGGGCCTTGCACCTACGTACAACACTATGTCTCAATCCGGTGATAGTTATGGCTTGGTCCTACTCGTGTTTTGTCAGTTAGTATCGTTGCATACCACTTGGGTTGGTTCAGTTAGGGTTAAGTGATTCTATTTACCCACTTACTCCTAGATCAAAGTTCTAATTTGCTCTACTTACTGCAATTTTCTATATTTGAGCCTTCTATATTTACAGTATTTCACTCAGTTGGCCAAGGATGCCTAATAGGTGCTTGTTATCGATACTCACCCCTACATTTCTGTATCTTTCCATGGTGCTGGTCTAAGTACTGGTCGCAGTCATTGAGTTAGGGGTTCATAGAAGATTAAGGAGACATTAGTGAGCATCAACAACTCCGGACATTCTGCAGTCTCCTTCTATTATGATAGCCATCTTTTGTATTCAAACACTAGCCTTGTATTTATAGTTTTGATTTTATATGTGGACTGTTATACTGGTTATGTATGTAGATATGTATATTTTATTTCAAGTCTATAGTAGCTCTGTGTAATTGACTTCCAGGTTCTGGGATAGGTTGTCGACTTATTTTGTATGTCGTTAGGTATTATTAATCTTAGCTATAAGGATAGGTATCGTGGGTATTAGGCTGGCTTGTTTGCACGTAGGATCTAACAGGTGCCACAATAACCTGAGAGGTCAGGTTATGACAAAGTGGTATTAGAGTCTTAAGTTCATTGGTCTCATCTTTACAGAGCTACCCTGTAATAAAGCCTTATGGATGGGTGCGGAGACGTCTGTGACTTATCTCCAGGAGGCTACAAAATTTTTAGGAATCTTTATGTATTATTGATTCTGGTCATGTGATATAGCTAATAGTCTATCGACTTCTTAAAATTTGATTTATTTTCCCTTTAGCGCGTGTGCTGCATAGAGGACAGACTCTAAATAGGGGTAGTGTTGCATCGTCAGTCCCAGATGGGGAGCTGTCCCCATAGGCTATTGATCAGAGATTGGATGTCCTGAGTTTTGGCAGTTGGACAGGAAAACTACGGGCATTGAGATTATGATAGCCCTAGAGATATGCTTTGTAATCAGTTACTTGTCTTGTGGTGACTATATATGGAACTATGGGCTATGTTGTTGAGGTTTAGACTTTGTAACACCAATACTTGTATGTTAGCTACTGTTTAAAGGTTGTTTGGGCTATGAATAATTTTGATAAAGATTATACAAGCGGGGGAGGATGTGACTAAGGTAATACTAAGCACCGATTCTCTTTGCATATCCATATTTAATTATTTGACTATTGCTATGACTCGTTGGGCTTCCCGATATGGATAAGAATGATATATCTGGTGGAATTCTGAGTAACTTTCACTTATGTTATAAGTGTACCCTATTAGGGGGCTAACTATAAGCCAAAACCCTATATTTATACATATGACCCTTTTACTGCTTGACTACTGGAGTGCATACTCGGATGTGAGAGTTACATAGTATTGAGGGGCTGACTACCAGTTATACCCTTGGATATACCTTTTGCCTCTATGATTATGATCTTGTTGTGATGATTATGTTGATATACGATTCGCCTGATTCCTTGGTGATTGGATTGTGAGATAAATGTTATGCCTAGGGGCTTAATTGGATTATCTATTGTTGGATGCGGCATTGTTGTATTATTAGCTGAGTTGTTGGACACTCTACCCTGGTGACTTGTTTTGATTGTCAGTTGGTTGGGATTAGGTAGTTTGGATTCCTGGTTATGCTTACTAGTAGGAATGTTGATCATTTTACTAGATTGCCTTGTATTTGAGTTGTGGTTTTACATGGTTACTGCATTGCTTAGCTAATTGGGTTCGGGGCTTCTTTTATCATAGGTCAGGTATCAAGGTAGTGGAAGGTCCCTTCTACTAGTAGTGGATTAGGTGTAGTGGCTCTTCAGGGTGGCGATACGATAATTGAGACTTTTATGACAAAGCCATTTCAATGATAGTGGGTCACCAGGTATGTCTTTTACTAATTTGCCTAGATTCAGCTAGATATCGATGTGTGTTGCTAAAAGAATTAGACTACTATTAATTGCGACTAGGGCGGAGGATATCCCAAAAAATTGCATCCGAAACTGGTATGGCTAGTATTGGATTCTAGTTATATTATTGGGTTGATTAATGCCCCTGTTGTGTGTATGGATCTGATGACTTGTGTGTACTAGTGTTAATGTTATGGTGGACCTGTTAAGGCTCCTACTTGCTGGGGCTTGATCTATTAAGTAATATATTGTTGTGGTTGAGCTGTTAGGTGTTGGAACTGCTAGATAATAGGCAGTTGGGACGATATGTGTCAGGTTGAACTAAGAGGTTGGCTTTGAGCTATATAACATTGATTTGTTGTAATTCTGATTAACTGATTATGGGGCTAGAGAGTATATGATGAGTATTGTTTTATCTTCCTTGTGGTATATTTATTCTGATTGAATGGTGATAGCTTCTAAAGACCATAACTAAGAGTACAATGTATACCTGTATGCAGAAGAGTGTATAGGGAGTCTACTGGTGATTAGTACACTAGGGTATCTGCTATATAGTGTGTGAAGATCTGATAGTTATCGAGAGTGAGGGTGATTAGTAAGTTAATCAGTTATTCCACTCCTAAATATCTGCTACCAAGCTAATGATGCCAATGGATGTTATGTCGATAATGTGTTATAATGGGATAGTGTTTTGACTATTTACCACACTTATGATTACATTGTTATTATCTGTAGCTGTGTTAGCATCAGTGAGCCGAGAATCCACCTGGGGTTAAGTTGTAAGGATTGCTTACATAAGGGGACAAGAAACAAAGTAAGGTATGTATATTTGGAATGTGGCTACAGTTGGGATAATTGTGATTGATTGGGTATCAGCTAGTATGCCAAAGGCATGTATATTTAGCCTGTAGATGTCCTATTATATGTTAGTGGATTGAGTTGATGGGCTGAGAGGTTGAGTTTTTGAGGATCCCTTATAAATTGTTATACTGATTCTCGATTGCATACTGACGGGTTATTATATTTCTGATTAGCTGGGGCAGCCAAACTTGTTGTCTAATGCTAAACATACTTATGATTATCGTATTCACTATCTATTATGAGTGTGGGCTTGGGATCCCTATGTGGTTCGAATGGGACTCTTCATGTATGACCTCTTTCTTACATTCGCGGACGAAAGTTCTATTAGTGGGGGATATTGTAATGAGCCTCTAGGTTATTCTGTGGTTCCACGAATATTTTATTAGTTTGACAATTTGCATAGTGACCTCAAGCTATTTGTAACTTATTGATACGGAATGTTCAGTCCTTGGGTGAATCATTTGACATTTACACAGTTTTTCAAGTAAATGAAAGATTATGACCGTAAAATAAATTTTCAGATAAAGTCCTAGCAAATGGTCTTAGAGTGGAATTCTGACGATATCATCAGCTCCAAAATGACCAAATTAGGCTAGGAGCATGTTTGACACAATTATATCAACTTCTGCAAATTTAGCCACTACAATAGATCAATAGTTGAATGTAGTCAACGTCCTTAGGAACGTGAACCAGATGAAAATTTTGACTGCACCATTGGATCCAGAATGTCGAGTTTGGTCTAGAAGGACCTTTCATTCGATTTTTGGGGCTTCCAGGTGTGTTTTGGTTCCTTCGATAGATTTTGATATTGGGAAATGAGACCCACATAGGAATAAAACGACCTCTGATGGGAATTTTGACTACACCATTGAGTCCGAAATGTCATTTCAGATCAGATTTCATATATGACTTGTATTTTTTGACTATGGATGAGGCTGGAGCATCAAAATTAAGTTTGAGCAACTGTTGAATAAATTAAAGGTGGCCCCAATATGGCCCACTGGGAGCTTGACATGTGGCAGAGGTAGTTTGAGGATACGCATATATGGAAACTTTTCCATAATCGCAAAAACACAAAGCAAAACATTTATCAGCAATATCTCCTTCAATTTTGACGCAATTTCGATGATTCAAAAGGCTAACTTGTGTTTTTTCCAAGAAGAACATCGTGAAAGTATCGAAAATCAATTTCGATGCATCATTTGAAGTAAAATTTGACGTTTTGCTGCTACATATTGAATTTAATTTTGAAAACTTTGCCGGGCAATTTCCTATCCATTTTAAGTCAGATTTTGGTACAATTTAGGTCTATTCTATGTGCTTTTGTGAGGAACACGCCGTGGTAATGTCAGAATTAATGATAGCACTCTGTTTGGTGCTAAAATTGATTTTAGCTACTGTTATGTTGCTTTTTAATGGAAACTTTGTGTTATAATATCTCAATCTTTTCTCATCGGAATTAAGTAAAATTTAGATCTAAACTATACTACTTTTCGAGACCTACATTGTGGCATATTCAAATTATGCTAATTTAATTGAATTTAAGAAATCTGGTCGGGAAACCCCTGTACATATATGTTATTTTTTGATAAGAATGCTATTGGTTTTTGGATGTTTTAGATTATTCGGAGCCTCATTTTGACCTCAACTTTTGGTTTTAGACTCGGGATGATGTAAGGATTATTTTGTGAAGGATGGTTGGGTATTTTGGGCATGGACCCCATTTTTTCCCATTTTAGTCACAATCGACTTATCTCTCCCTATTTCTTGGGATATTATAGACAAAACAACCGTAATTATATTGTGATTTATTGTTTTGACAGTTGAGAAGCATTTGGAGGTGGTTAGACAAGGTAAAAATTATACGAACTGATCTAGAGTGTATGGATTCCTCTTCAGGTTAGCTACTCTTTCTTACCTCTAGATTGAGCTGATATACATGTATATTGGGAGCCAGTTTGTGGTTGGAAGTCCTGAGTAAGATATGTATATAAGTCATGAGTCTGATTGTTAGTTATATTTCTTTCTATGGATTTAAACATTGTTTTCCTAATTTAGTACTACCTGTTTTCCTTGATAGCCATTGTACCTAGCATATGGGGTAACTACGGTTATTTTGGGATACTTGTGGTTGTTCTAGACTGTACTATAGTAACTGATTTCTGGCACTGTTGAATAAGAAAAAGGCCTAGTAAAGGATGGATTTGGGCTAATGCCCTGGTACAAATATGTTTCTGGCTTAATTAACTCTTATCTGTATAAATATATAGGCTAATGCTATTGAATTACATTGGTTGTTCGGCTATTTGTTGATTATATGCCATATTGTTGATTGGCTCTAGTATAGATATGACTTTGCTGGGCTGGGTTATTCTGGATACTTATTTTATACCAATGATTTTTCATGGTTACTTTGAGTACTTCTAATTGACAAGATTGTGGCATACTTGTCCTGTGTTGAGTATGACCCTACGGTGATTTGTGATACATATACACTTTGATGAACTACTGATAGTTGTTGTACACTGGTTCTTTCCATTTGATGCTGGGTTATCTATCTTTATCTAAGAGAGGTGGTCGATTGTGTGGTTCGATAGGGATGATTCTATCAAGAGATATGGTATGATTGAGGGATCTGGATAGGCTAGAGAGAGAATAATTGGTTCTATGCTCCGAGACCTAGATGATGCACCCTGTAGTTCAAGTCTTCAGTGGCAACTTCCAAGTGTTTGAGACATAGGGTGATGTACCCCATGGTCCCATTCTTCGATGGTCACGTCTAAGTGTCTAAGACCGTGGTGCTGATTCTAAAGGGGTCCGAGCACTTGTTGTTGCTTTGGGCCTGAGGCCCCATTAACCACACTTTTCGGGCTAGGCCCTGTTGATTGATATTTTGGTCAAGGACTCAGCTAATTCCACTTTGGGAGTAAGGCCTCGTGGTTGATATTTTGTGATGTGACACTATTGATTATGCTGGCGGATTCTTTCTCACGCAGGGGACACGTCCCAGCATTATGTATATATTTTGGATCGGGTACCACGTGCCGGCATAAGGTTAGAGACCTAATGATGTGCTGTCAAAATACAACACATTTGATGCTTAAATAGGATTTTGTGTGTTTTCAATGAGACATTTATGGTTTTTATGTGTTTAGTTTTGCAGAAAAGCAGGTTGGCATGACTTTAGGGCACAATTACAAACTTTTCTGGTTTTTGGTGACTTACAAGAGCCTCTATGGATCGTAGAGCATTCTACGAGTTGTAGAGGAGGGTTTTGTGATAAATTCCAGTGAAGTATGATTTCTGAAGTTCAGCTATACGAGTCATAGATCACTCTACAAGTTGTATAGAGAGGCTTCGTGAAGATTTCCAATGAAGGGCCAGTTGATGCAGATGAAGTCTACGAGAGTGCAATACGAGTCATGAATCAATCTATGACTCATAAAATGGATTCGTGGCAGTGAAGTCCAAGATTCAAGAAGTTGAATATAAGAGCCCGACTACGACTAGTAAATCACTTTACCAGTCGTAAGGATTGTCGTAGAAAGTCGCCGACCAGTTTTTCTATTTTTTAGGAATTAATTGTAGTTACTATATAGTACCTTTTAGGTAATTTTTTAGGGGAGTACATTAGAGAACATCATTAGAGAGTACTTTTAGGGTTTTGTTCTAGGAGACATCAATTTTGGAGGAGAATACACTTGTGAATTAATTTGATCTTCAAGTCTTGTGACTCTCAATTAATTTTGGATTTGGTTATTCTTCAATTCAATTGGATATGTGTTTAATTATGTTTTCTCAATTCATAATTTCTTCATGTACTCATAGTATGAGTAGCTAAATACACAACTTGGGGTTGTGGGGACCATGAAGATCTAACCAAATAAACCCGGATAATTTGCAATTCTTGGAATGGGTATTTGCATGTATTAATCAATTCTCTTCGTTTTGCATATTTTCTAGTGGTGGCCAACATTAGAACTTTCCTAGTGTTACCTTCCCGATCCAAGTGGTAATCAATAGGAAAAGAGATTGATTAATAGAATTCGATGATGTGTTCTTGTCTAATCAACTGAACTGGGCCAAGAGTAGGTTGACGGGACTATGGGTAATGGATAATATTACACACTATGGAGACGGGCCAAGTCCCATAATCAAATTCTCCTCTCACCTTTGACCAGAGGGCTTGGTGAACTTAAATTACCATCCTGCATACTATACTCTAATCAAGAATTGGGTTACTGTCACGCCCCAAAGTCCCGTTAGGGCGGACTAGCACCCGTCGCTGATAAGGCTTGGGGGAACCAACCTGTATCTATGCTTTTCTATACATACTATAAGGGGTTTCTACGTTTGACGTGCCTTTAAGAATATAAATAGTGATAATAGGCATTCTCCTCTCACCTTTGACCAGAGGGCTTGGTGAACTTAAATTACCATCCTGCATACTATACTCTAATCAAGAATT
>JAOTQR010007512.1:0-18449 GCA_025774065.1 Solanum ossicruentum
ATGGTAACATCATATAGGCATAGAGTATGAGTTAGTATGTTTGAATGCACTAAGTATGTAGGATCTAATGTAACAAGTGATGGATAACATAATCAAAATGCATAAGCATAAACAAGAGATAGTATAATATCAATATGACATGTATAATCAATTTTTGAAGTAAAACATGGTTGCATAGAAGATATTACGTGTGTAGGAAGAGACCCTCATCATAGACCAAGAAAACTATTGCTTGGAATCCAAGGCATGTTACCCCCTTGGAAAGTGATTGAGGTATCCACCCCTCAATATGGTAGTACAGGCATGTCACCCCCCGACAAGATAGTCAAGGTATATACACCTTAACGTGGTAGTTCAGCCATGTCACTATCTGACAAGGTGGTCAAGGTACATACCCCTCAATATGGTAGTGTGGGCATATCACCCCTCGATAAGGTGGTCAAGATATATGCCCCTTAACGTGGTAGTATGGGCATGTCACCCCCGATAAGGTGGTCAAGGCATGTCACCCCCAACACATGTATACATTCCCTTAATCATCATAAAGTTATTTGACTCATAAGCCATCCAGTAGATCATCAATAACTCAAAAATTCATGTCAAAATATTTTATCAAACACATGGTGATTGTGTAATGCTAGTTCAAAATCATGCAATTTAAGAGTGAAATCATGTGAGTAAACTCAAGGTAAATAAATCCACAAACCCTTAGTAAAACCGTCATGCTATATAGCTTGAAATCCTTCATCATATCTCATAGAACGTCATAGTTTCATAGCTCAAAACATACATAGTCTCAATAGACAAAACTAACTCTTAGTATAAGCTTGAGGTAGATAAACATGCATATTTGATCAATATTTCATAAAAACCCAACATATTTTATGCTTATAATCCATAATAAAAGATACCCATAGATAATATAACTTGAAAATATGCAATTTCATAAGATAGGAAGATTGAACACAATGGGTGAAAGGACCCAATGGTTGAAACCCACATACCTTAAACTTGGGGATTTCCTTGATGTAGATTTGAAGAGAACTTGAAGCTTGAATGAAGTTCTTAAGACCCAGAATTGAGCTTGGGACACTTGTATTTGGATGAAATATTTGGTTAAGCGTTAGAGAGGGTTTTGAGAGAGTTTTGAGTGATATAGAGTTGAAAAATGGCTAAGTATAGGTGTTTTTACGAATATGAGGGCATTGGGCCAAGAACCCAATTCCTTAGCTCAAAACAAAAAAAATAAGAAAGTCACAACACTACTCCGCGATGAGTCCGTGTCGCGGAGCCAACGCAGATGCACACCGGAAATTGAAAAGTTAGCAAAAATGAAATTCCCTATGGGACCTCTAAAATCAGTTTTATACTCATTTCCCACTCAATTTATCCCCTTGATCAAGAATATGAAGTTGGAGTTTTGATATCACGCATGGATTTTGAGATATATGAAAATTATGATTACAGATATTTTTGAGGCGCATTTTCGGGCATTTTGGGGGCGTTTCAGATATGTACACACAAAATATAGTTGGTCAAGGACTAAAAGCCATGTATTGAGCACCAAGGGTGTCTCAACCCCCCTATATAGGAGGTTGTGCGCAAGGAGATCGTCAAATTGTTGGATGAAGGAGCATTATATCTGATTGCCGATAGTAAGTAAGTAAGTCCGGTTCAGTGCATTCCACCAAAAGGAGGTATCACAGCGGTACCAACTACCAACAATGCGTTGATCCTGATGTGAACAGTCACTGGATGGGTGTGTATGGTTTACAAAAAATGCAATGCTTCAACTGAAAAAGACCATTTCTGTATGCCATTTATGGACCATATGTTGGATCGACTAGCTGGAAAGGGTTGGCATTGCTTCCTTGAAGGATATTCAGGCTATAATCATATCACAATTGCCCAGAGGATTAGGAGAAGATGGCATTTACATTACTCTATGACAGCATCACATTCAAGCGGATGCCATTCAGGTTGTGTAATTCCCCAATGACATTTCAGAGATGCATGATGTCTATATTCTCAGACATGGTGGAGGACACTATTGAGGTATTCAATGATGACTTTAGTGTGGTTGGGCACTCATTAGTGGACTGCTTAAAGCACTTGCATGCTATGTTGCAAAGATGTGACGAAAGCCATCTAGTGCTAAATTGGGAAAGTGTCACTTCATGGTAAAGGAAGGAAGTGTGTTGGGGCACAAGATATCTAACAAAGGAATAGAGGTCGATAGAGATAAAGTGGAGGTGACCGAGACGCTTCCCCCACCCATCTCAGTTAAGGGTGTAAGGAGCTTTCTAGGGCATATATGATCCTACCAGAGGTTTGTAAAAGACCTCTCTAAAATTGCACAACCCTTGCAAGTTTCTTGAGAAGGATGCTAAGTTCATGTTCGATGAAGAATGCCTCAAGGCCTTTGAAGAATTGAAAAGGAGGTTGATTTTAGCCTTAATCATTATAGTTCCAAACTGGTCCAAGCCCTTAGAAATCATGTGTGATGCAAGTAGGGCTACGCTAAGGGTAGTATTGGGACAACACTAAGAGAAGATACTACATCCCATATACTATGCTAGCAAAGCCCTAAATGTTGGCCAAAAGAATTACACTGTCATTGCATAGGAACTACTGGCAATGGTATTTGTATTCGAGAAATTTAGGTCATATCTATTGGGGCCAAAGTGGTAGTGCACATAGACCACTCAACACTACGATATTTGATAGTGAATGAGGATGCAGAATCAAGGTTGATGAGATGGGTACTTCTCCTACAAGAATTCATTTTTGATGTCAGCGACAAAAAAAGGATAGAAAATCAGGTCGCTGATCACCTTTCTAGGTTGGAAGATGGGGAAATGGCAAAGTTTGTTGATGGATCGCAGATCAATGATTCTTTTCTAGATGAGAAAGTGTTAGCAACATCCCATATCTTAATACCATGGTTTGCAGACTATGCAAACTATTTGGTAAGTGACATTGTGCCACCAAATCTGAACATACATTAGCATCATAAGCTCATGTTTGATGTGAGAAAGTTCTTTTGGGATGACCCGTACTTGATTCATGTATGTGCAGATGGGATTATTCATCGCTGTGTTCCCTAGATTGGGATGATGAGCATCTTTGAGGTATGTCACTCGTCATTGATAGATGGGCATCATAATGGAGTTCGGACAACGCACAAGATCTTGAAGTGTGAGTACTACTGGTCCCCAATCCACCAGGATGCCCATGACTACGCTAAAGCTTATGATAAGTGCCAAAGAGAAGGTGGCATTTCCTACGAACATGAGCTCCCTCTAAACCCCATTATGGTGATTGAGTTTTTTTATGTATGAGGGATAGATTTTATAGGACCTTTTAGTAGCTCACATGGAAACAAGTACATATTAGCCGTTGTGGATTATATATCAAAGTGGGTTGAGGCTGTGGCTCTACCTAACAATGAGGGTAAAAGTGTCACATCATTCCTATAAAAGAATATCTTCTCAACGTTTGGTACCCCTCGAGAAATCATTAGCAATAGAGGTTCTCACTTCTACAATTGGATCTTCAAGGCTTTTCCTAAAAAGTATGGGCTGAAACATCCTCTGACAAGTGGGTAGGCAGTGGTGTCTAACAGGGAAATTAAATAGATTCTATCTAAGACTATGAATGCAAACTGGACAGATTGGTTGCGGAAGTTGGATGATGCACTACGGGTATACCAGACAACATTCAAGACTTCTATAGGCACATCTACCTACTAACTTGTCTTTCAGAAGGCATGTCATTTTCCTATAGAACTTGACCATAAATCAATATGGATGCTGAAGAAGCTAAATCTGGATTGAAATAATGTAGCAAACTCTAGGCTGCCTTCCACTATTTTTATTTCTTCCACATTTCCAATGTATGGCTTGGCTCATTGGCCATTTAGCTTTAAAGTTCCTCCATTTCTTCTCTCCAACTCAATAGCCCCATGATCGAAGACACGTGCTACTCGAAAAGGTCCAAAGCATCTGGATTTGAGCTTTCCAGGGAACAACTTTAATCTTGACTTCTAAAGTAGTTCCCAATCCCCTAGTGCAAACTGAAGATTCTCTATGCACGATCAAGTTGCAGCTTCATTCTTTATTTGTACAAGGTTGAGCTCTCATACGCCTTCAAGTGAAACTCATCAAGCTCATTGAGGTATCTTGAGGAAGTCTGAGTACTCAAGCCATCTGTGACGTGCTACAATAATAAATCAAACGCTGCTTGGGAGGCAACCAAAGGTGGATACTGGTGCTTAGGTGCGTTAGTATTATTTTTGACCCCTATACTTTAGTTGTGCTTTGATTGTGTGCATTGGGGGATGCACCTCTTTTTCGATAGGGGTGTGGGTAGTTGTGGGCCTCAGTGAAGTCTTAGCAGCTTGGGTCTATAACTACCCCAAATTCTGATCTTGGCATTTTCTTGCATGTGTTTTTTCCCCATGGATATTTACTCTTTGTTGAACTGGCACGTTTAGGATGTTTACGTAGTATTTGTACCATATAGACTAATACTTATGGCATTTAGCATGTTTTTGTGTTTTCTTTGAGAAATGATAACCACCAAAATTTTAATTAAGTTAGTTTAGATAGCAACCATGCATGTATAGTGTGTTGTTAATGCTTGTTCTATAAATGAGAATAAATTGAGATAAAAAGTATGATATGAGAGTCTTTTGTTGATAATGTAGTTGTAATACCTCAGAATCGGGGCCAATGAGTGCAGGAAGATTGGTCTGAAAAATTGACTTGGAGTAATTGGACGAGGGAAACTTATGGCCCGTATAAGGAGTTACGGCTTGTAGTTAGTCTCATAGAATGAGGCAAGGAAAATAAGCTTGGGAATTCTGGAACTATAAGTTTTTACGAAGGGGTTTATGGGTTGTAAGTTGGAGTACGACCCGTAAGAGGATTCTTGGAGCCTGGGCAGACTTGATGAAATTACGATCTTTCAAGATTTTAATCTATGACTTATCAGAAGACTTATAAAGTGCTCTACGAATCATAGACCCTGTCTTAGAATGAGAAACAGAGAAAGGGTTTGTGAAACTTTATCAAACGAACCCCATTTGCAGCCCATAGAACAATCACGACTCGTAAGGCAGGGTCTCGTGGTCCTGTCCAGTGGATTTTTATAGTGTTAATTTCTAATATTTTTTGTTCACTTCATAGCCTCATCTAACCCTTCCATGTCATGCAACTCCAAGCCCCTCTCTTATCAAGTAAAGTGCAAACGATTCCAATCGCCTCAGTTCTAACATGAGTTCGTATATATGTCAAATTAAAATCACCATATCTCTTAGAACACTTTGAATTAGGTTCTTTTCAACCTACCAAATGAAATCTCTTCGAATATCTTTCCAATGCAACTAGTTTCACTTCATTTGGAGTTCGAACCAAAAAGTTATGCCCATTTTACTGAAGCACTATCAAGCTGTCAGTTTCTAGGACCCACTCTACGGGCCGTGGAATGACTTATGGCCCGTAAAGGGTTTCATGGAACTGACCGGATATCTTTAAAAGGGGTGTTTTTGACCTTTCCTAACACCCCAAGCCCAATCCCATGTCATTTTGACATCCCAACCGCCTTATAACAATCTAAAACTCTCCCAAATGACCCTAATCTTAATTCATTCTTCAAAAACATAACTCTCAAATACTTTCTAAAGCATCCAAGGTCCTCCATTGAATACAAGTCTAGGGTTTCGGGTTTCTTCAACAAAATTAGTGATTTCTTTCATAAATCTTTGGATAAGGTATGTAGGTTTGATTTGTGAAGCCCTTCCCTTCACAAAGCTCAAGTTTCTTTACTTTAAATTTGACCCATGGTTTATGTATGTTGTGCAATTATAGAAAATTGGTTTAATCATGTAAGTTGTGATGCTTTGTTAGTTATATAAAGTGTATAAGTATTTCTTATGACCTATGATGCATAATGAGTAGAAATTCATGACTTTCTAGTTAGGGTTTTACAAGAATCATGTTGGGTTGACTTGAATGACTACAAATACTTATATTATGAACTTATTGATGTTTATTAGCCTATATCATTATAAAATAATGTATAATCCCATGAGAAGAATATTATGTCTATTCAGTTATTGTGGATTGTTGATAGTACCTCACTTATCATAGTTGTGTTGTCACATGGACTAGTCTATATTGGTTTGCTAGATCACTATAAGATTTTGTTTTGAAAAGGTGGTGTGGGTATCTGTGTTTAAGGTTGATGTGATGTACGCCATTGGGGTGAGGTCTGCGTGTTAATGTATTACTTATATAGATTGAGTCCATCGCTTGAGTACAAACAACAATTTTAAGTTGAGGGTTTTGATGTGTTGTCAAAATACAACACTTTTGATGTTTAAAACTTAAAATTTTGTGCTTCTCAAAATGATGTTAGTTGGTTTTATGTGTTTTTGTGTTATATTTGCAGGATTCTAGGGTTGACCTAGATTTTGGGAAGAAAGTACAAAAGTTGTAGATTTTGATGCAGCACGAGACCTATTATGGGCCATAGTTCACTCTACGGGCCATTAAGTGGTTTTCATGGACAATTCCGGTGAGGGGCTGATTTTCGAAAGTTAGTTCTATGAACATGCAAACAGGTCGTGGAATGATTTATGAGTCATAGAACATGGTTTGTGTCTTGAGGATTAGAGATATGGACTTTTTGAAGATTCATCAGATGAAACCCCCTATAGGTCATAAGCCACTTTTCGGGTCATAGAGGGGTATCATAGACTTGAAGTACAGATGTCCAGCAACACTATATGAAACCCCGATTATGAGCCATGGAATGTAATGCGGCCCGTAAACCCTTTCGTTAGGCGTGCCAACCCAGCTATCCTATTATGTTTAGGACTTGTATTTTAAATATTATAAATAGATGTTTAGGTTATTTTTCATGAAGTTTTCACACAACACTTAGAAAACTAAGTAATTAAAGAGGAAAAATAGTGAGTTAACATTGGAGAGCTTTGAGAACACTTACACTTTGATTTAATCTTTAATCTTGTGATTCTCTTTGAAGTTGGATTCACTTGTTCTTAATTCAATTGTGTGAGTGCTCAATTATTCCAATATAAGTCTTGCATCTACACAAGTCATCACTAGCTACATCCACAACTAGGGTTGTGGGAACCATAAAGAACTAACAAGGTAAAATAGGATAATTCATACTTCTTAGAAAGTGTGCATGCGTGTATTAGTTAACTCTCTTCGTTATGCATGTTTTATGGTGGTGGCCAACATTAGAACTCACCTAGTGTTATTGACTGGACCAAGGTAGTAATGAATAGAAAAAAACATTAGTTAACAGGATTTGATTGATATGTCAACTAGGCCAAGAGGAGGGTGTACTGGGACTAATAGGTAAGGGTTAGTATTGCACACGAAGGAGATGGGCCAAGTCACATAGTAAAATTTGCCTCTCACCTAGACAGAAGGGTTTGGTGAACTTAACTTTCCATTTGCGTGCTACACCCCAGAAAAGAATAGGTTATCTAGTGATACTAAGTTAAGGAATCATGGGGAACACAATACCCTAGTTTCTCTCCATATTATTTAACTCTTCTGTTAGTTAGGTTTAATTTTTTGATTATTGCAAAACACCCCTTTTGGGAAGTAAGTCGGTTAATGACTCAAATTACAGTAATTGAATTATCTTGAGTCTACATATTCCCTTGGGTTTGACCCTAACCTTGATTATCTTGTATTTATTGACAACGACCACTTTATCCTAAAAAAGGAGGTGTAACTTGGGCAGCATCAACGACTATAAGCACCCTGCCACAAAACTAGGGGAACACCAAGCAAGGCTAATGTAACAGTCTTGGCATAATAATCTAAAATCGTACGATGAGAAGATACCCAGTTCATGCCCAAAATAACATCAAAATCTAGCATATCAAGAAAAATAAGATCAGCCCGGTATCATGCCCCTGAGTAGTCACCATTCTAGATCTACATACTTGATCCACTACTAAATAATCCCTTACCAAGGTTGAAACATGTAATTACACTTACTTATAATCAATACCCAAACGAGGAGAAAAATATGTAGACACATAAGAATATATAGAATCTAGATAAAATAAAGCTGAAATAGTTTGCTAACAAATGAGGATACTACCTATGATGACATCTTTTGGTGCCTCGGCCTCCGCCTTAGCTGGAGCAGTACAGAAATGGCCCGGTCTGTCTCCTCTACATCAATTAGTCCTACCACTTGAGTTTCCTCCCCTGGAACCTTCTTGTATACCTTACTGGCTATTATCACAACCTCTGGCTTATCTTCGTTACCTTGTCCCTAACCCCTTCCTCCACATCTAGGTAGATGCAGTACTATTACCAATGGCCTCACTCAACTAGGGCAGTCTTTGGACAAGTGATCTACTAAAGCACAACCATAATAACCTAAGGTCAAGAACCATGAAGTACCTAATTTATAGTGGGAAAGGAGTGGACCTGGTACACTCGAGCTCCAACTTGCACTAGAGCCTCTTGGATAAGGCTGACTACCCTCAACTACCAATAAGGGTACCAGAACCAATTGACTAAGCTAACTTTGATGGTTTATATCAAACATAAACCTTTGGCGAAGTCTATCATATCTTTCCAGGATTCTAGACTAGGATCTACTGAAGCTTCCCTAGTACCTTGCCCTCTTATCACTACCCTTGTGGGCTTCACGATGAATAAGCTCTATAGCATGAGCATGATCCACATTATTAAGAATAGAGTGGCCCATAAAATCTAAGTAATTGGTCCCCAACTTCAACTGGGGCCTCAATCCACATACAAAGCACCATACTCTCTCTCTCTCTCTCTCTCTCTTCCTCATTGGGTAAAATCATGGTGGCGTATTGGGAAAGCTGGTGGAATCTGTCCTCCTACTCTTCATTTGGCCCTACTTGAATCATGTAAAATGATCTGGAGTCGATCCCTAGTGCTCCTGGGGATATACCTGGACAAGAAAGCCTCAAAGAACTCATTCCATGTCAATGGTGGCGACTCGACTAGCCTGGTCTGTAAATAGAAGCACCACCATTGTCTAGCAGGACCTTGAAATTGGTAAGCGGTGAAGTTTTCTCCTGAGGACTCCATAAGACCTAAGGACTGGAGTTGCTCCTAATGTATGGTCAAAAACTCCATGGCATCCTCTTTAATGGCTCTAAAAAATATCAAGGGCAATAACATTTGAAATACCCCCAACATTTTCCACTCTTGTAAGGAGATGACACCCTTTGGGGCAATTGATGGGGGTGGAACATGTGGTAGGGGTGGCTGAACCTCCGGTATTGGTGGCATAAAATGGTCTTGTGGTGTTGGGATTTTAATAGCTAGGGTTGGGGCCTGCGGTACAATCCTAATATCCAGAAGCAAATCAGCAATTGCCACTTGTAAAGCTGGATTCATGACTAGTGCTGCTAGGGGTTGTGCTAGTGGTGGTGTTGCTTGTGGCTCTTCGGTCTAAGAAGAGATAGGGGCATCTTGATCCACCTCTGTAGGGTTTGGTGTGACATCTCTATTTGGGGTCAGTGGCACACCCCAATCCCTACTCGGAGGTGAGCTCTGCGATGCATACCCTACGAATGAGTGAGACAATTTTTCAAGGAACTAATAAGACACGCGCTGCACGAAAAGATACAATGCTGAGAGTACTTCCTAGTGGCATCCTGTAGCTTCCCAAGGATAGGCCACAAATATCTCCACACTGATCCATAATACTGTAGTAGACGTCAGCTCTATACAATTGAGACCAATGAACCTTGGGCTCTAATACCAACTTATCATGACCCGATAACTCTAATACTGATGCCACCTACCATAAATTGTTGATAAGTAAGTCAAACTCGTAACTCAGAATTATAAGTAAAAGGTATAAGGGGGGAACTGCATAGAAACGTAAGAACAAAAGTAATTATATAAATAAAGAGCAATATGCTAAATATATATGTAGACAAAATATTGTATCCCTCCCAGAATCTGGATGTCACTAGTACAAAGCTACAATAGACAAAATAAATAGTACAAGTCCAGAAAGTGGACCAAATATTATATACACAACACTAGCTGGTCTCAAAATATACAAAACGATGGGTTGTTGTGTTGAAGGAGATAGTGATCCAAAAATAGGCTGGTCTTAAAATGCTTACCCTGGTCTTTGATGTTGGCTACTACATGCTTGATCTATCAGCATTGGTGACTGATGCTTAGAACTGCATCACCAAAGGAGATGTAAAGTGTAGTATGAGTACCAGCTAAAGGTATTAAGCAGGCATAATAGGGCGACTAAGCAGGGTTGGTAAAAATAGTATAAAGAAGAGGAAAGATTAAATAGGAGAATAATAAAATATTTATAATAAGAGGAGTGTAGTAGTAAGAATAGGCTGAAACTACTTAAGAGATTTACCCTAAGTATACCCAGTTGGGACATGCATGGATAATTTAAAGCAAAACTCGAGCGAACCCCAATAAGCCAGCTGAGTACATAGAATGACTACACTAAAAAGATCATATGCTAGGATTCTCCACAAATAAATATTTTTGGGTCATAATTCAATAGAAGAGGCACCTTAAACCCCAATACCCTAAGCTATCATAATTCTATAAAATTGAGGCCTCGAACCCTGATCCTCAATTCTAAGAAGTCATAACTCAATAAAAATAAAGCATTAAACCTTGATACTTTAGGCAATCATAACTTGGTAAAAGTGAGGTCTCGCACCCCGATACCTAGGTAATCATGACTAAGTAAAAGCAATGCCTCGAACCCTGATACATAGGTAAATAGCCAAATGAGGTATTGGATCAATTTCTTTCTTCACAGGGGCTTAAAAATGACCTGGACTTTCCTTCCATAATGAAACAAGTCCACAAGTGCTACATAAAGTCTAGGGTCCTTCCTTTAATCAGAAACCATTTATTGCCTCCCCTAGAGCTTTAATCAAAATAAAGCAAGCCAGTCACATGGTCTAGAATCATCAACGTACTCAACAATCATGAAAAATTGGGAATTAATGGATTGTGGTTGTGATCATATAAAATTTATTAAATATAATTTCATAAAATGATTCAAAATATAATAAATTAAAAATACATTAGTCCAAAATGAATATTGTGGATTAATATAATTGAGTTTATGAAACGACCCCAAAAATTGCCCAAAAATGTGCCTCAAAATGCCCCAAATTTTAATTTCTGTATATCTAAAACTCCATTAGTTATTTTGAAAATCTAACTTTATATTTTTGATCAGGGGGTCAAAATTTGGTGAAAAAGGGTCTAACCTCGATTTAAGAGTGAAAGAATAGCAATTCTAAATTTTTAAGTGACAAATTCTAGAGAGCTTTCCGTGATGCCTCCAAGACGCGCCTTGGACGCTCTTCAGTAGAAATCTTCTCCGCAGAAATGTCTATTTGCCTGGCCGTGATTTTCAAGTGAGTTCAATAATATTCTAAGTGTTCGGCCCAAGTTTCCCAAATGTGTTTTTATCTATACTTAGTCAAAGTTTACCCTTATATCATCTTAAACATTTCCCCAATACTCCCTAAAACACTTATCCATATTTTCACTCCAAATTCCAAGACTCAAAACCCTCATCCGAATTTAAAGATTCTCTTCAAGCTTCTAGTCTCCATTGTCAACCTTCACCAAGAACTTCTCCAAAGCTAAGGAATATGGTGTTGAACCATTGGGTCCTTTCATCCATGATTCCTAAGTCTTCTTTTTACTAATATTGTATGATTTAAAGTTGATTTTACATGTGGGTCTTGTATATTGAGAACTTTACTGCACAGTGATTTTAGTTCATGAGAGTATGACTGTTTTAGCATGTCTTGAGCTCTAAAGCTTAGATCTAATGTTGAATTTGATGAGGGGTTTTGATGTGAATTCCTTGGGGTGTTTCAAGGTGTGGATTAATGGTTTTAATGCAAATTTTCTTGAATGATTTTATCTCTAAATTACATGGTATTTTACCCATATTACACACCCCAAGGTATTTAATAAAATGTCCAGTTAGGGTTTCTTGAGGAATTGAAGGTCCAAAGCATGAGATATGATATGAATGATATTATGATGATGATATAAACTTATGTAAATGATTATTCCTATATGAAGTATTGCATTAGAGCCTATCATGAATCATATATGAAATGTTGCATAGACCATGCCCAATCCCGGGGTCTAGCACCCGGATAACCTAGATGAGGGTTAGTACTCATCAACATAAGTGATGGGGTGGAAACATCACTAACCTAGATAGGGGTTAGTACTCATCAACCTAGATGAGGTTTAGTACTTATCCACTAGGGTGATGGGGAGGCATCATCATCAACCTAGATAAGGGTTAGTACTCATCCACTTAAGTGATGGGGTGGCAATATCACTAACTCACCAAGGGGTTCATCCCTTGGAAATATAGCTTGATATCTTCTACACATATAATATTCTATACGAGCATGGGTTACTAAAGCATATTTTAATTATGCATTGATCATACATGTCATATTGCTATATAATGCCTATTGCCTATTGTTATGCATGTTGATTATGAAGCTTGTCTCTTGTTGCATTGCATTCCACATACTTAGTACATTCAAACATACTAAGCATACTCTTGCCTATATGATATCACCATCTAAGAAACAGTGCCCAAGTTGATTATCCTCCTTCTCCACATGGTTAGATGGTGCTATCCCAAGCTCGTTGATGAGTCCTCTATTTCGGGGACCTTGGTTTATATTTTCCTCTTATCTATGTGTTGAGACACATTCTTATGTTCTATTTGATTAATGAGGGTGAGCTCAGTTACTTTGTCTTGGTCTCCACTCTATCTATATATTTAGAGGTATTTGTTGGAAAAGTTGTGTATAAATGATATGAGCCATTACTCCTTGTCTTGTAATGTTGCTTTTTTGGAAAGTTTCCCAATAACCCCTAAGACCCATTCTACTATATATGTCTTTTATATGCTTCCACAACCAAGGATGCGTAATGACAAGTTAAGAGGCTTGTTTGGGGTTCCTTTGGGTTCCCCATTCATCGTGTCATGTCTAGGCCCTAGGCTTGGGTCGTGACAAACTTGGTATCAGAGCACTAGGTTGATAGATCCTTGGAGTCCAACACATTGCACCGATTAGAGTCCTATTTATGGTTGTGAAGTGTGCCATGACTATGAATAGGAGGCTATGAGGCATTTTAGGAAATGTTTCCCTTCTTCATGTTCCAAGTCATGCTATAGAGCTATAATAAGTTTTCCCCCTTAATGATTATTCTTTAATATGTTAAATCATGCCAAATACGAGAGGAAGACATGCCCAAACTCCCGAGGAGCAACCTACCAATGGTAAGCTCCGGGATGCCCTTACTATGCTTGCCCAAGTGGTAGCCAACCAAGTCCAACAAGGGGCCCAAGACACTTGTGCTAATACCCTGGGAGCTAGGGTAACAGACTTCATGAGAATGAATCCTTCAATTTTCCATGGGCCAAGGGTGGATGAAGACCCATAAGAGTTTATTGATAAAGTCCACAAAATCTTATCTATCATAGGTGTTGGGCCAAATAAGAAGCCGGAGTTGGCGGCATACCAACTCAAGGGGGTGGCCTAGATTTGGTTTGATTAATGGAAGGGTGAGAAGGGTAATGGTTATGTGGTGCTTTGGGAGGAATTCAAATTATCCTTCCTTAATCGGTTCTTCCCTCTTGAGCTTAGGGAAGCAAAGTTGGTTGAGTTTATGAACTTGAAACAAGGTGGTATAAATGTGAGGGAGTATGCCCTCAAATTTAATATACTTTCAAGGTATGTTCCTCACTTGGTTGCCGGTCATAGGTCATGGATGAATAAGTTTGGTATGAGGGTCTCTGATTCGGTAAGTGAAAAGTGTCGGTCCGTCATGCTTATTGGTGATATGGACTTGTTTCAGTTGATGACATATGCAGAGCAAATGGAAGAAGAAAAGTTGAGAAAGAGGAGGGGCCATGAGGCCAAGAGAGCTCGTATTGGGGACAAGTTCCATAGGGGAGGTCGATTCCATCAAGGCCAAGGGCCTCCTCATGCTACAAATAGAGGGTTTGTCAATGACTTCTATGCCTCATGGTGTCGGTGGTGTGGCTCCCGTTGATGTATGTACTACCTGTGGGAAGAGTCATAAGGTCCCATGTTTGAGGGGTTCTATTGCATATGTTGAATGCGGAGAGTTTGGTCACAAAAGGATAGATTGTCCAAGAAATCGTGGCAAGGTTCGGGGTGCAACTGCGATTCCATTGGGTAAAGGTGGTCCTCCAGGTGTTGCCCCAAGGTACAATCAATTATATGCTCTACATGGGAGGCAAGGGATTGATGAGATCTCTGATGTTGTTATCGGTATGTTAAAATTCTTTTACCTTGATGTATATGCTTTGATTGATCCGGGTGCCACTCTTTCCTTTGTTTCCCGCTTTGTTGCTAAAAAGTTCCATGTTGAGTTGAAGTTGTTGCATGAGCCATATGAGGTATCTGCTCCTATTGGTGCATCTATTGTTGCTAGGAGGGTGTATAGAAATTACCCAGTTTGCATCTTGCATAAAATCCTACCTTGTGATCTTATTGAATTAGATATGGTTAACTTTGATGTTATTCTTGTGATAGATCGGTTTCATGCATACTATGCTTCTATTGAATATAGAACCAGTAGGGTCAAGTTTCAATTCCCAAATTAATTCATCCTTGAGTGAGAAAGTCATGATTTGGTAGTAAGGGGTAGGTTCATCTCATGCATTAAAGCCCATAGGTTGATTCCCAAGGGGTGTTTATATCATCTTTTGAGAGTCAAAGATGTGGAGTCTAAAGTCCCTTCCGTTGAGTCGGTTTCGATTGTAAATGATTTTCTTGATGTCTTCCCAAATGACCTTCCTGGTGCCCTCTAGAAAGGAGATAAATTTTGGCATAAACCTCCTTCCTGGTATCCAACCTATCTCCGTTCCCCCTTACCATATGGCCCAGGCAAAGTTGAAGTAGATAAAAGAGAAATTGAAAGATTTGTTGGAAAAAAAATTATTAGACCTAGCCAATCACTTTGGGGTGCACTGGTGTTGTTTTTAAAGAAGAAAAATGGGTCACTTAGAATATGCATTGACTACCGGAAACTCAATACGGTCACTATAAAGAATAAATATCCTCTTCCAAGGATTGATGACTTGTTTGACCAATTGCACGAGGCTAGCTTTTTCTCTAAGATTGATCTTCGGTCCGAGTACCATCAAATAAGGGTGAGGGAGTGTGATATTCCCTAGATGACCTTCCGAACTAGATATGGGCACTATGAATTTGTGGTGATGTCTATTGGGTTGACTAATGCATCAACCATCTTCATGGACCTAATAGGGTTTCAAACCCTACCTTGATTCCTTTGTTGTGGTCTTCATTGATGATATTTTGATCAATTCAAGTAGTATAGAAGATCATATGGGTCATTTGAGGATTATGTTGCAAAGATTGAGGTAGGAGAGATTGTATGCTAAATATGACAAGTGTGAATTTTGGTTGAAGTAGGTTGCATTCTTGGGTCCAGTGGTGTCGGGGGATAGTATAAAAGTGGATCCTAAGAAAACCAATGTGATTACGACTTGCCCTAGAGCATTGACTCCATCGGATATTAGGAGTTTCTTGGGCCTTGCGAGTTACTATATAAAGTTTGTGAATGGGTTCTCCTCAATTGCTTCCCCTATGACGAAATTGACTCAATAGAAGGTTAAGTTTATGTGAACCGATGGATGTGAGAAAAGCTTCCAAACATTGAAAGATAGACTTGTGTCCACTCCTATATATATACTACAGGATGGGCTTGAGGATTTTGTTGTGCATTGTGGTACATCTGGAGTTGGTTTGGGTTGTGTATTATGCAAAATGGTAAGGGCATAGCCTATGCTTCTAGGAAACTCAAAATTCATGAAAGGAACTACCCTACCTATGATCTTGAATTAGGCGCCATGGTGTTTGCATTATAGATTTGGCATCATTATTTATATGGGGTGCATATTGATGTCTTCACCGATCATAAGAGCCTTCAATATGTCTTCACTCAAAAAGATCTCAACTTGAGGAAAAGAAGGAGGCTAGAACTCCATTAGGACTATGACATGAGTTTGATTACCATCCAGGTAAGGAAAATGTTGTGGCGGATGCTTTGAATCAGGTGTCTATAGGTAGCCTAACTCATATAGATGATGGTGATAGGGAGATGGCTAGGGAGGTGCATGGATTGGCTAGATTGGGGGTGAGGTTGGAAGATGTGGGTAATAGTGTGGTTGTTGTTTGTGGTATCAAATCTTCTTTGGTTGATGAGGTGATAGCAAAACAGATCTAGACTCCTCCTTGCTTGAATTGAAGGCCTCGGTGAAAGAGGGCAAAATAGAGGTTTTCTCCCAAGGGGGATATGGGTCCCTTAGATACCAAGGTAGGTTATGTGTGCCATGTGTTGATGGTTTGAGGGAGCGAATTCTTGATGAAGCCCATAATTCCTTTTATTCTATCCACCCCGGTTCCACCAAAATGTATAGAGACTTGAGGGATGTGTATTGGTGGGGAGGCATGAAGAGAGATATTGCTAAATTTGTTTTCGGTTGCCATAGTTGTCAACAAGTCAAAGACGAACATCAAAGGTTGGGTGGCCTAACCCAAGACATAGAGATTCCTACTTGGAAGTGGGAGATGATTAACATAGACTTTGTGGTTGGGTTGCCAAAGACTAGGAAAGGTTTTGATTCCATATGGGTGGCGGTTGATAGGATGACGAAATTGGCCAACTTTCTACTAGTTAAAACTACATGCTAAAGAGTATGCAAGGTTGTACATCCATGAGTTAGTGAGGTTGCTTGGGTTTCCTTTATCTATTATATCGGATGATGGTGAACAATTTACTACACACTTTTGGAAATCTTTTAAAAGTGGTCTTGGTACCAAAGTTCACCTTAGTACGGCCTTCCACCCTCAAATGGATGGCCAAGCCAAAAGGATGATTCAGACACTTGAGGATAAGCTTAGGACTTGTGTCTTGGAGATTAAAAGTAGTTAGATGACCATCTTCCATTGATTGAGTTTGCCTACAACAATATCTATCACTCTAGCTTCGGTATGGCCCCTTTTGAAGCTCTTTATGAGAGGCATTGTCGATCACTGGTGGGTTGGTTTGAGGTTAGAAAGATGGCTTTATTGGGTCTGGATCTGGTAATGGATGCTCTTGATAAGGTTGAGATGATTAGGGTAAAGTTGAGGACAGCGCAAAGTCGTCAAAAATCCTATGCCTATGTAAGAAGAAGAGACCTAGAATTCTAAGTGGGTTATTGGGTTTATTTGAAAGGTTTCTCCAATGAAAAGTGTAGTATGTTTTGGTAAAAAAGGGAAGTTGAGTCCAAGATATGTTGGTACTTATGAGGTGATTAAGGGAGTTGGCAAGGTAGCTGATGAGTTGAAGTTGCCTAGTGAAATGAATTTGGTTCATTTGGTGTTTCATGTGTCTATGTTAAGAAAATGTGTTAGTGATCCCAATTCCATTGTGCCTCTTGATGTTTTGGGTGTTGTTGAGGATAACTTAACCTCTGAGGAGGTTCCGATTAAGGTCTTGGATAGGCAAGTAAAGAGATTGAGGAACAAAGAGGTGACATCCGTTAAGGTCCTTTGAAAGAACCAACAAGTCGAAAGTGCTACTTGGGAGGCCGAATCGGACATGCAAAAGCGGTATCTTTATCTTTTCCACTCCACTCAATCTTAAGGTACTAATCCTAAGTCTTATATGTGATTTTAAGTCCTACATTTCAGCCCCTATGTCATTCATATGCATTCATGTTTAAGTTGGTAAACTTATGATGATTTTACACTTATGTTGAGGATTTGAAAATGGTGTTTTACATGTTATGTTGCATTCTTATTGGGGCTGATTTGTTCATGAACACTCTTGTCTTATACGTCTCTTTTACATTCAGGGACAAATGTTCCCAAGGGAGAGATATTGAAACGACCCAAAAAAGTGCCCAAAAATGTGCCTCGAAATGCCCAAAATTTTAATTTCCATATATCTAAAAATTTGTTTGTTGTTTCAAAAATCCAACTTCGTATTTATGATCAGGGGGTCAAAAGTAGGCTAAAAAGGGTCTAGTCTCGATTTAAGAGCGAAAGAATAGCAATTATAAATTTTTAAGTGACAAATTCCAGAGAGCTTTCCACGATGCCTTCGCGATGCGCCTTGGGTGCGCTTTAGTAAAAAATCTTCTTCGCTTCCTCTCCGTGGCACAAAGATGTGTATTTGCTTGGCAGTGTTTTTAAGTGCGCGTCCAAAAAATTCTAAGTGTTGGGCCCGAGTTTCCCAAACGCGTTTTTATCTATACTTAGTCAAATTTCACCCTTATATTATCCTAAACATTTCCCCAATACTCCCCAAAATACTTAA
>JAOTQR010007533.1:0-18447 GCA_025774065.1 Solanum ossicruentum
TAACCATAATAACAACAATAATAATAACAACAATAACAACAACAACAAAAATGATGATGACGACGACAACAACAACAACAACAACAACAACAACAACAACAACAACAACAGAAACAACAATAACAACAACAACAACAACAATAATAATGACGACGGCGACGACGATGACGACGACGACGACGACAACGACGACGACAACGACGATAGACGAAAATAATAATAATAATAATAATGTATCTATATTATTACTAGTTTAAGGATAGTGCATTGCATATGTACGTCACATCAATATAAAAATTACATGTAGGCAACTTTACCTCTAGTGACCACAAAGATATATAGACCATCTCATTAACATTGGGCTTCATGAGATTTATGAAATGCATTGGAAATAACGTAACCACAACTTAACAAAATTCAAGATTGAGAAACACAAGTACAAATAATAAACTATTCAAGATTTTGAAAATGTTAACAAATAAATAATATATCAAAATATCTAAAAAAAAGAGAGCAAACCAAAAAATTCCCAACAACAACATACCTAGTGGAATCTCAGAAATGGGGCAGTGGAGAGGTAGAATGTACGCAAAACTTACCACAACCTCATAGAAGTAGAGAGACTATTTCCTGGGAACCAAAAAATAAATTACTCAACAAAAAAATACAAGGGATAAAATTAAACACACTGCTTATTACGTGCAAGCAAATTTAACCAAATGTGATTGACTCTTTCATTCAATACTCGAGTACTAGCACTACTTGTACGAAGACCTCCTGCTACCTCAGTATTAACTCCAACTTTTATCATATTAATATTTTTTCCACTATCACCACTACAACCAGCAGGAGCAGGAGCAGGATTCTTTGTTTCTTTTTTCTTTCTTCCAAATTGTCTTTTTCTCTCTTTTCTTTTCTCAGTATTATTATTTTTACTAATGGATGTTCTTCCGTAGCTTGAAAACCAACTAATTTTTGAACAACATTTTGCTTGCTAACTTTGTGTTCCTTAAATTTTGGGGAAATTATATACTCCTCATCATTTTCTTCATCATCAACATCCACATCCTCATGTTCTTTATGATCATCAAGATTGATAAGTAGAGTCCTAATGAACTTTGGAACAAGCTCTTTGGCCTTGGATAATTTGTCGGAATCGTCCAAAGTGAGAGTCAATTGAGATTCTTAATTTGTTCGTGTTCAAAATACTTTGAATTCCCTTAGTGAAACCTTTTGTTACCAATTTGTTCAATGATTTCCATAAGTCATTCAACCCATGTAATGGTCTAATACTTTTGTTTTTCTTTGAGGACTCAACAACACATCCAACACTACTCTTAACCTTAAACAAGTGATCACGAGAGTTAGTACAGTTTTTATTCACTAAAGGAATTCAAAGTATTTTGAACACGAGAAAGTTAAGGAATTCAACATATACATAAAAAAGGACTAATCTATAGTTGTCAATTGACTCTCACTTTGGACAATTCCAACAAATTATCCAAAGGTAAAGAGCCTATTTAAATTACAACAAGACTCCATTAATCGATTTTGATGATCGTGAAGATCACAAGGATGTGACAATGATGATAAAGAAGATGATGAGGAATTTGTTCCTTCCCCAAAATTTAAGGATCACAAACTTAACAAATAAAATATTGTTAAAAAATTAGTTATTGTTCAAGCTATGAAAGCACCATAAATTAGTAATAATAATAATACTGATAAAGGAAAAGGGATAAAAAGACAAGGTGGAAAAAAGAAAAAAGAAACAAACAATCCTCCTCCTGCTCTTGCTCCTGTTGACAGTGATTATTATGGTGGAACAATTATTAATATTGAACAAGTTGGAGTTACTGCTGAGGCAACAGGAGGTACAAGCTGTGGTAGTTCTAGAGTTTTGAATGATAGAGTCCATCCCATTTGGTTCAATTTGGTTGCATATGATAAATAGTGAGTTTTATTTATACCTTTCAATTTTTTGTGGTTTACCCAACAAAAATAATACAAGAGATAAATTAAATTCATTGCTTATCATATGCAAGCAAATTTAACTAAATGAGATGGACTCTTTCATTCAGTACACGCGTATTACCACTAATTTTACCTCCTGCTGTCTCAGTAGTAATTGAAATGCCTATCATGTGCTTCAAAATGCTCCATAATTGTAATATTTATATATCTCAAAATTTGTACGTGATTTCAAAAATTAACTTCATATTCTTTATCAGGGGGGTAAAATTGAGTGGAGAATGGGTATATAACCCATATTTTAGAAGACCCATAGCGAAAAATAATTTTTGCTAATTTATGATTTCGAGTTATTTCACCCAAGGGTATTGGGATCATAGCCCCATGCCTACTTAAATGTGAAACCACCCATACTTAACCATTTTTCAACTCTATAATTCATCCAAATCCTCTCTAAAACCTCTCTAAGATTCTATCAATTTTCTCATTCAAATCTAAGAATTTTAAGCTTAATTTTGGGGCTTAAGGACTCATTTTAAGCTCTAAGTCTACTTCAAGTTTGCTTCAAGGAATTCAAGGTTTAAGGTATGCAAGTCTTCATCTATTGATCCTTCAACACATTGAGCCCAACCTTCTCTTTTTATGAAAATGGCATTAGTTCAAGTTGTGTTACCTATGGGTATCTCTTATTATGAATTCTGAGCAGAAATTATGTTGAGGTTTTTCCAAGTACTGATTGATTATGCACGAATATCTATTTAAAACTTATTCCATCAATTGATTATGTCTATTGAGACTATGCATGTTTTGCGCTATGAAACTATAAATTATCATGAGCTTTTGTGATGGATTTCAAGGTACCCTACATAAGGGTTTTACTACATGTTGGTTGGTTGAATTGCATTGAGTTTATTCATCTCATTTCACTTTTGAATTGTATGATTTTGAACAAGTATCATGAACCCACCATGTGTCTGTTAAGATGACATGATAAGAATTCTCAAGTTATTGATTATCTATTACATGATTTATAAGTCAAGTGACTATATGATGATTAAGGGCTTCAAGCAGGTATTGAATTCATGAAAAGTATCTATGATTTTGCAAGTATCAAGTTTAGCCCTATTTCAAGATTTTCCCTCTTGTGAGCCATTCATGTTAAAGCAAGGGTTCATATATGATTCTGATCTACTCTGATGTTTAAGTTAGGCTCACTAGTAGAGGTCAAGCATGTTTAAGAGCTACTCTTATTTTGTTGTAATGTCTCTTATAGGTTATTAAATTTATGATCATTTCAAGTATTCTGTGGGATTTGACTTAGCACCAATTAAGGCTTAAGATGGGGGCTCGACTCAAGGGGTCCTTATATAAAGTCTTTAGTCTCTAAACTATGTGCTACCATAGTTTATGATTATTTCCCTTGCTATACTAGTGGATCTATCTAGCTATACCACACCATGACGAGGGGGTGACATGCCTCAGACTATTTGTTGTATGGTTTACCATGGCAAGTAGACCTCACCTTGTCAAGGGGGTGACAGGCCTAGATCATCTTGTTGAGGGGGTGGCATGCCTTGATCACCTTACCAAGGTGGTGACATGCCTTGGATTCCAAGTCGTAGCTCGCTTAGTCTATGTCTATTAAGGTCTCTTCCAACACATGTATTATATATAATACAAGTTGAATGCTTTACAAGCATGTTCTACGACAAGCATTGATCATGCATGCCATGTTGAGATTATACATCTATTTCTTATGATTATGCATTTTGAATTTATATTGGCTTATGTCTTTATTGCATTTGCACTCTGCATACTTAGTAACATTCAAACGTACTAACGTATACTCTATGCCTACATAATATCACCATCTAAGAACAACAACTCCTTTTGACCATCCTACTCCACATGGCTTATTTGGTTCCCAGAAAAAGCTTTGTTGAGTCCTTAATTACGAGGACAATATATACTTATTTTATCTTATGTTGAGACTCTTCTTATGTCGAATACTTATTATTATAAAGGTGAGCCCAGCAAGTGTCTTGGGCTCCGCTCCATTCCAAGTTAGAGATGTTGGATACTATGACGTATTTATGCTATGAGCTTGACACTTTTATGCTTTTGTGAATATCAAAGACTTCCCTTAGTTCCAGTTCCCTATTAAATCATATCACTTGCTGATGTTTATTTTCTTTCACGACCAAAGTTATTTGCATAATATGCTAAGAGGCTTGTTTGGGGTCCCTTCGAGTTCCCATTCACCTTGTCATGTCCAGGCTTTAGGCTTAGGTCTTGAAAAACTTGGTATTAGAGCACTATATTGTAAATAATCATTAGAAATGCAATACACCATATCGATTAGAGTCTTATTCATGGTTGTGAAGTACACCACAACTATGAATGGGAGACTATGAGGCGTGTTAGGAAATGTTTCACTTCTTCATGATCTAAGTCGTGTGGTGGAGCTAAGTCCCCTAAGGATTATTACTGATTGCTAATCATTACATTTTAGAATATGTGTCAAGATATTTATAATGGTGGACAGGATGGTAACCATCTCTCAACTGAGGTTCAACTTCTTAAGGATGGCATGTCAAATGCGGAGGTTCATAATACTCTATGGCTATAGGCCAAGGTTGTAATTGCTCGAGTCAATCTACAAGTGGATGCCCTCAAGACTTCAAGGAACAAGAGGGGGGAGAGGAAGGGTAAGAGGGGTCTAGTAGATGGTGCCTCATCTTCTACTAGTCTACCGGTTCCCAAGTATAAGAAGTAAATGATCCTTTTTGCCCGAAGCATCAAGAAAGGTGTTTGGTATGGCAAGAAGCATCAAGAAAGGTGTTTGGTGGGCACCGAAGTTTGTTTCATATATGACGGTGTTGGCCATAATATGATAAATTGCCCGGTGGCCTTAAGGGAACGGAGGAGAAAGGCTCAATTTAAAAGTAGGCTTCCATATGTTAAGTCTGGGGGCAAGGGTAGGGTGACCAGTCCTAGGTTCCCAAAATATGGGAAATATCATAGGGGCATATGTTGGAGGAACACAGGTGTGCATGCTTTTGGTATGGTAAGATGGGCCACAAGGTTGTTAAATGTCCATATGCTTAAAGGAAGGGCAAAGGTGTTGGTGTTCAAGCTTCTCCTACGTGCAACAAGTGTGGAAGGTCCTATTCAGGAGATTGTTTGGCCGGTTCGAGTGCATATTTTGAGTTTGGCACAAAGGATCACAAGTTGAGACACTATCCATGGGATATAAGAAATTTTGAAGATGGCCGTCGATGATCTAAACCATACTACTCTAGGGATCAATAGACTTCGCTTGGAGCTTCACTGTTATGTTAAAGGTTTTTGATTATGATGTATATGCATTGATAAATTCCGGTGCCACTCTTTATTTCATTACTACTTTTGTTGCCAAAAAGCTTCACGTACATCTTGGATTGTTATGTGAACCTTATGAAGTGTCTACCCCCGTTGGTGAGTCCATTCTTGCTAAAAAAAGTCTATAGAAATTGTCCTGTATTCATATTGCATAAGGTCTTGCCTTGAAATTTTGTTGAATTAAATATGCTGGATTTTAATATCATTCTTGGGATGGATTGGCTGCATACATATTGTGCTTCCATTGATTGTATAACCCGTAGGGTTAAATTCCAATTCCCTAATGAGCCTGTCCTTGAGTGGCAAAGTTATGATGTGGTGGTCAAGGGTAGATTCATTTTTTGTCTTAAAGCCAATAAGTTTATTTCTAAGGGTTGCCTTTATCATCTTGTGAGGGTTAGGGGCGTCGAGTCCAAAGTCCTTTCTATTAAGTCGGTTTCGATGGGCAATCAATTTCTTGATGTCTTTCCCGATGAGCTTCCCGGTGTTCTTCCTGAAAGGGAAATAGACTTTGGTATAGACCTCCTTCCCAGTATACAATCCATTTCCATTACCCTTTATCGTATGGCCCTAACGAAATTGAAGAGATTGAAGGATTAATTGAGGGATTTGTTAGAAAAGGGTTTCATAAGGCCTAGCAAGTCTCCTTGGGGTGCACCAGTGCTGTTTGTAAATAAGGGAAATGGTTCCCTCAGAATGTGCATTGCTTACCGGTAACTTAATAGGGTTATCATAAAGAACAAATACCCTTTAACAAGGATTGATGACCTTTTTAATCAACTACAAGGGTCTAGTCACTTTTTTTAAGATTGATCTTCGCTCTAGATACCACCAAGTGAAGGTGAGGGAGTGTGATATTCTGAAGATGGCTTTTCAGACTAGGTATGGGCACTTTGAATTTATGGTAATGTGTTTTGGGTTGACTAACACATTGGTTATATTTATGGATCTCATGAATAGGGTTTTCAAACCCTACCTTTTTGTATATGTTTGTGGTGGTCTTTATTGATGATATATTAATTTATTCCCGGAGTGAGGAAGAGAAAGTGAATCACTTGAGAGTGGTGCTGCTAATCTTGAGGGATGAGAGGTTATTTGCAAAATATGTGTTTTGGTTGAAAGAGGTTGTTTTTCTAGGACAAATGGTCTCGGGTGATGACATTAAGGTGGATCCTAAGAAGATGGAGGTGATAAGGAATTGGCCTAGACCCTTGACTCTGTCATATATTAGGCGTTTCTTGGGTTTGGTGGGTTACTACCGGAGATTTGTGAATGGGTTCTCTTCTATTACTTCCCCTATGACAAAATTGACCGGAAAGACGGCAAAATTCATGTGGACCAATGAATATGAAAATATTTTTCAAACTTTAAAAGATAAGCTTGTCTTCGATCCTATCTTGGCTCTACCGGAAGGGTTGGAAGGGTTTGTGGTTTTATAGTGATGCCTCAAGAATTGGTTTGGGGTGTTGTTTGATGCAAAATGGCAAGGTGATAGCATATGCCTCTAGGAAACTTAAGGTACATGAGCGGAATTATCGCACCCATGATCTTGCATTGGCGGTTGTGGTGTTTGCTTTGAAAATTTGGCGTCACTATTTGTATGGATTTCATGTTGATATGTTTACCTACCACAAGAGTCTCCAATATGTGTTCACACGAAAGGACCTTAACTTGAGACAAAGAAGGTGGGTAGAACTCCTTACAGATTATGACATAAGTGTACATTACCATCTCAGCAAAGCTAATATTGTGGCTGAATGCCTTTTTGTTGTTCACTGTAGTGTCTCTCAAAAATCTTCAAATGCATAATAAGACAATCTCTAAATCTTCTTTGATTGAGGAGGTAAAGTCAAAACAAGATTTGACCCCACTATGCTAGAGTTGAAAGCCTTGGTGAAGGATGTTAAAGTGGAGGTTTTCTACCTAGGAGAGATGGTGCCCTTAGGTACCAAGGTAGGTTATGTGTGCCTAATGTTGATGACTTGAGAGAGTTGATTTTGAATGAGGCCCATAATTCATCTTACTCTTTCCACCCCGGTTCCAAAAAGATGTATAGGGACTTGAGGGAGGTGTATTGGTGGGCTGGTATGAAGAAGTATATTGCTAAGTTCGTATCCGGTTGTCATAGTTATTAGCAAGTGAAAGATGAACATCAAAGGCCAGGTGTCCTAGCCCAAGACATAGAGATTCCTACTTGGAAGTAGGAAGAGATCAACATTGATTTCTTGGTTGGGTTGCCTAAGACTAGGAGACAGTTTGACTTTATTTGGGTTTTTGTGGATAGAATAATGAAGAAGGCTCATTTTTCACCGGTCAAAACCAATTATGGTGCCAAAGATTATGACAAGTTGTACATTCATGATTTGGTTAGATTGCATAGGGTGCCCTTGTCTATCATTTCATATTGTGATGCCCAATTCACTTCTTATTATTGGAGGTCCTTCTAAAGAGGTCTTGGTACCAAGTTTAAGTTTTGCACGACTTTTCATCCTCAAACGGATGGCCAAGCCAAAAGAGATTTCTAAACTCTTGAGGATATTCCTAGAAGTTGTTTATTGGAGTTTAAGGGTAGAAGGGATGAACATCTTCCACTTATTGAGTTTGATTACAACAATAGCTACGATTCAAGCATTGGCATGGCTCCCTTTGAAGCTTTATTTGGTAGAAATTGTAGATCTTCAGTTGGGTGGTATGATTTGGGGAGATAGTGTTGCTAGGTCTGATTTTGGTTATTGAAGCCTTGGAGAAGGTGAAGTTGATAAGGGAGAGATTGAAAACAGTCCAAAGGAGACAAAAGTTCTACTCTGATATGAGAAGAAGAGATCTTGAGTTTAAGGTTGGTGATTGGGCTTACTTGAATGTCTTACCCATTAAGGCTGTGGTCCACTTTGGAAAGAAAGGGAAATTGAGCCCAAGGTTTGTGGGTCCCTATAATGTTTTGAGCAGAGTTGGTAAGGTTACATATTAGTTGGAGTTGCCTTGGAGATGAATATGGTTCATCCGGTCTGCCATGTGTCTATGTTGAGGAAGTGTGTTGGTGTCCCAAGTGCTATAGTGCCCTTAGAGGATGTGGGTATTCTAGAAGAAAATTTGACGTATGAGGAGGTCCTGGTGGAGAATTTGGATAGACAAGTGAAGAGGTTGAGAAACAAAGATGTAGCTTCCGTCAAGGTCCTTTGGAGGAATCAACAAGTTAAAAGTGCCACATGGGAAGCCAAAGCGGACATGAAAAAGCGATACCCATATCTCTCCCACTCTACTCAAGCTGAAGGTAATAATGTAAGTCCCCTATATTATTTCAAGTCTTAAGTTTAATCCCTCATGTTATTTTGCATGAATTCATGTTTATGGTAACACATTTATAGTGGTTTTTGACATTCATGTTGAGATTTTTCAAAATGATGTTTAAATGCATTTGTTGCATTCACGTTGGGCTGAAATCTTCACAATTAGTTCTCTTTTGCATTTTTATTGACATTCGGGGATGAATGCTCCTAAGGGGGGAGCTATTGAAATGCCTTTCATGTGCTTCGGAATGCCCCATAATTGTAATGTCTATATATCTCAAAATTTGTGTATGATTTTGAAAGTTTGACTTCATATTCTCAATCAGGGAAAACCTTGAGTGGGAAATGGGTATTACCCAGATATTGAAAGACCTGTAGTGAAAAATAACATTCACTAATTTTATGATTTCCAGTGGCTATCTGTCCCCATGGCGCGATGCGCCTGGGGCGCGCCATGGTGTAATTCCAAGTAAGCGTCTGGTCTGCGTCACGCCAGGGGCACGGACCAGTGTAATATTTTTCTTGGTTTTCTTATTTCACTCAAAGGCATTGGGTTCATTGCCCCATGCCCACTTAAATGTGAAATCACCCATACTTAGTCATTTTTTAACTCTACAATTCACCAAAAACCACTCTAAAACCTCTCTAAGATTCTATCAATTCTCTCATTCAAATCTGAGGATTTCAAGCTCATTTTGGGACTAAAAGACTCATTAGTTCGAGTTGTATTACCTATGTATATCTCTTTTTATGAATTATGAACGTACATTATGTTGGGGTTTTATCAAGTATTGATTGATTATGCATGAATGTCTATTTCAAGCTTATTCCATGAGTTGATCATGTCTATTGAGACTATGCATGTTTTGATATATAAAACTATGAATTATCATAAGCTTTTGTGATAAATTTCAAGGTACGTACATGATGGTTTTACTACATGTTGGTGGTTTGAATTGCATTGAGTTTATTCATCTTATTTTACTCTTGAATCGCAGGATTTTGAACAAGTATCATGAACCCACCATGCATTTGATAAAATGGCATGAGAAGAATTCTCAAGTTATTGATGATCTATTAAATGATTTACAAGTCAAGTGACTATATGATGATCAAGGGCTTCAAGCATGTGTTAAATTCATGAAAAGTATCTATGATGTTGCAAGTATCAAGTTTAGCCCTATTTCAAAATTTTACCTCTTGTGAGCCATTCATATTAAATCAAGGGTTCATATATGATTCTGATCTACTCTGATGTTTAAGTTAGGCTCACTAGTAGAGGTCAAGCATGTTTAAGAGCTACTCTTATTTTGTTGTAATGTCTCTTATAGGTTATTAAATTTATGATCATTTCAAGTATTCTGTGGGATTTGACTTAGCACCAATTAAGGCTTAAGATGGGGGCTCGACTCAAGGGGTCCTTATATAAAGTCTTTAGTCTCTAAACTATGTGCTACCATAGTTTATGATTATTTCTCTTGCTACACTAGTGGATCCATCTAGCTATACCACACCTTGACGAGGGGGTGACATGCCTCAGACTATTTGTTGTATGGTTTACCATGGCAAGTAGACGTCACCTTGTCGATGGATTGATATGCGTAGATCACCTTATTGAGGGGGTGACATGCCTTGATCACCTTACCAAGGGTGTGACAGGCCTTGGATTCCAAGTAGTAGCTCACTTTATCTATGTCGGTTAAGGTCTCTTCCCACACATGTATTATACATAATGCAAGTTGAATGTTTTACAAGCATGTTCTACTACAACCATTGGTCATACATGCGTTGTCGAGATTATACATCTTTAATTATGATTATGCATTTTGAATATTTATTGGCTTATGTATTTGTTGCATTGCACCCCTTATACTTTGTAATATACAAACGCACTAATGCATACTTTATGCCTACATGATATCACCATGTAGGAACTGTAGCTCCTTTTGACCATCCTCCTCCATGTGGCTTATTCAGTTCTCGGAGAAAGCTTTGGTGAGTCCTCAATTCTGAGGATAATATATCTTTATTTCATGTTATGTTGAGACTCCTTCTTATGTTGAAACTTATTATTATGAGGGTGAGCCTGGGAAGTGTCTTGCCCCCCCTCCCCCGGGTTCCAAGTTAGATGTGTTCTTGGATACTATGATGTATTTATGGTATGAGCTTGACTCTTTTATGCTTTTGTGATTATCAATAACATCTCTTAGTCCTTATTTTCTTTTTAATCATTTCACTTGTTGATGTTATTTGCTTCCGCAGCCAAGGATTTGTAAATGATATACTAAGAGGCTTGTTTGGGGTCCCTTCGGGTTCCCATTTTCCATGTCACGTTTAGGCCCTAGACTTGGGTGGTGAAAGTAACTCCAACTTTTTCCACATTAATATTTGTTCCACCGTCACCACCACTGCCTGTAGGAGCAGAAGCTGGAGCACGATTCTTTGTTTTTCTTCTTTCTTCCACATTGTCCTTTTCTCCCTTTTGTTTTGTTAGTATTATTACTTTTATTAATTAATGGTGCTTCTATAACTTGAATAACAACTGATTTTTGAAAATCATTCTGTTTGCTAACTTTGTGTTCCTTAAATATTGGGAAAGTCATATACTCCTCATGATTTTCTTCATCATCATCGTCCACATTTTCATGATCTTCATAATCATCAAGATTAATTAGTGGAGTCGTGATGAACTTTGGAACAAGCTCTTTTTGGCCTTGGATAATTTATTTGAATTGTCCAAAGACAAACCTTTTGGTACAAATTTGTTCCATGGTTCCAGAAGTCATTCAACCCATCCAATGGTTCAATACTTTATTTTTCTTTGAGGACTCAACAATATATCTAGCACTACTAAAAATTTTGAACAAGAGATCATAAGAGTTAGTACAGTCACTAATGGAAATCATAGTATTTTGAACACGAACAAGTTAAGGAATTCAACATATACATGAAAAAAGGAACCAATTTATAGTTATCAATTGATCCTTCACTTTGGATAATTTTAACAAATTATCCAAAGGCAAAGAGCCTGTTCAAAAGTTCAACAAGACTCCACTAATCAATCTTGATGATTGTGGAGATCAAGAGGATGTGGACAATGATGATAAAAAAAATGATGAGGAGTATGTGTCTTCCCCAAAATTTATGGAACACAAATTTAGCAGAGAAAATATTTTTCAAAAATTAGTTGTTGTTCAACCTATAGAAGCACCATAAATTAGTAACCTTAATAATGCTGACAAAGGAAAAGAGAAAAAAGCATGAGGTGGAAAAAAGCAAAAAAGAAACAAAAAATCCTCCTCCTACACTAGCTCCAGCTCACGGTGGTGGTGGTGGTGGGAAAAAAATTAATGTGGCACTACTTTGAGTTACTGCTGAGAGAGCAAGAGGTACAAGCAGTGGTAGTTATAGAGTACAAAATGAAAGAACCCATCCCATTTGGTTCAATTTGGTTGCATATTATAAACAGTGACTTTAATTCTATACCTTTAAATTTTTTTGGGTTACCCAACAGAAAAAATATAAGGGATAGAATTAAATTCATCTCTTATCACATGCAAGCAAATTTTAAAAAATGGGATAGATTCTTTTATTCAGTACTCTAGTACAACCACTACTTGTACCTCCTGTTGTTTCAGTAGTAACTCCAATTTTTTCCACATTAATATTTTTTCACCATCACCACCACCACTAGAAGGAGCTGGAGCAGGATTTTTTGTTTCTATTTTTCTTTCTTCCACATTTTCCTTTTCTCCTTTTTCTTTTTTTTAGTATTGTTACTTTTACTAATTGATGGCGCTTCTATAGCTTGAATAACGACTGATTTTTGAACAACATTTTATTTGCTAACTTTGTGTACGTTAAATTTTGGAAAAGTCATATACTACTTGTCATTTCTTCATCATCATCGTCCACGTCCTCCTGATTTTCATGATCATGAATATTGATTAGTGGAGTCCTGATGAATTTTGGAACATGCTCTTTAGCCTTGGATAATTTGTTAGAATTGTCCAAAGTGAAACTTTTTGTTACCAGCTTGTTCAATGATTTCCATAAGTCATTCAACCCATCAAATGATTCAATACTTTATTATTCTTTGAGGACTCACCAACATATCCAGCACTACTCTTAACTTACAACAAGTGATCACAAGAGTGTTAGTACACTTTGATTCACTAAGGGAATTCAAAGTATCTTGAATACGAACATGTTAAGGAATTCAACTTATACATAAACAAGACTAGTCTATATTTTTCAATTGACACTCACTTTGGACAATTTCAACAAATTATCCAAAGGCAAAGAGCCTATTAAAAATTTCAACAGTACTGCACTAATCAATTCTGATGAACATGAAGATCATGAGGATGAGGATGATGATGATAAAGAAGATGATGAGGAGTATGTTCCTTCCCAAATTTAAGGAAAAGAAATTTAGCAAGCAAAATGTCGTTCAAATGTTTGTTGTTGATAAATTTATAAAAGCACAATAAATTTATAATAGTAAAAATAATGACAAAGGAAAAGGAAAAAAAGGATGAGGTGGAAAAAAAGAAAAAAGAAACGAAAAGTCATCCTCCTTCTCCTTCTCCTGTTAAAGGTGGTGATGATGATGGAACAAATATTAATATGACACAAGTTGGAGTAACTACTGAGGCAATAGGTAGTACAAGAAGTGGTGGTAATAGAGTACAGAATGAAAGAGTCCATCACATTTTGTTTAATTTGGTTGCATATGATAAGAGGTCAGTTTAATTCTATACCTTTCAATTCTTTGGGGGTTTACCTAGCAAAAAAAAAAAAATAAAACAAACATAAGGGATAAAATCAAACTCATTACTTATCACATGAAAGAAAATTTAACCAAATGGGATAGTCTCTTCCATTCAGTACTTGAGTACTACCACTACTTGTATCTCTTGCATTCTCACTAGTTACTTGAACATTTTCCACATTAATATTTTTTCTACCATCACCATTACCACTAGTAGGAGTAGGAGCAAGAGTGGAAGTAGGATTCTTTGTTTCTTTTTCCTTTTTTCCACATTGTGCTTTATCTCCCTTTTATTTTGTACGTATTATTACTTTTACTAATTGGTGGTTCTTCTATAGCTTGCACAACAACTAATTCTAGAATAACATATTATTTGCTAACATTGTGTTCCTTAAATTTTGGGGAAGTCATATACTCCTCATCATTTTCTTCATCATCATCGTCCATGTCCTCACATGATCATCAAAATTTATTTGTGGAGTCCAGATGGACTTTGGAACGTGCTCTTTGGCCTTGGATAATTTGTTAGAATTATCTAAATTGAAACCTTTTGTTACCAATTTATTTTATGGTTTCCATAAGTCATTCAACCCATCTAATAGTTCAATACTTTTATTTTTGTATGAGGACTCAGTAGCATATCTGGCATTACTCTTAACTTTCAACAACAGATCACATGAGTTAGTACACTTTTTTATTAACTAAGGGCATTCAAAGTATTTTGAAGATGAACAAGATAAGTAATTTGACATATATATAAAAAGGACTAATCTATAGTTGTCAATTAACTCTTCACTTTTGACAATTCGAACAAATTATCCAAAGGCAAAGAGTTTGTTCAAAAGTTCAATAGGACTCCACTAATCAATCTTGATGGTCGTGAAGACAATGAGTGTGAAACCCTATAACTCTATTCTCATATGTATTTATGTTTCAATGCTCATTTGTATAGGTGGGAAGTGTGTTAGGGTCATGAGAAACTTCTAGTACTTAGACGAGTTCAAGATGTTTTTATAAATTGAGTTTTGAATCTTGGATTGTACAAGGGTTAGCTTTAAATGATTATAACTATTAACACACAAAGAACTAGATGACCCATAACATACCAAATGAAATCCCTTTGAGTTAGCTTACCAATGCCATAGGTTTCACCTTATTGGGAGTTTGGAGTCAAAAGTGATTGCCATTTTACTAAAGACTGCCAACTTAGAGTTGCACTAGAAAACCTCTATTATGGGGTTGTAGTGTGGACTACGGGTTCTAGGGTAGAACCTAGAATGTTCCAAAGACTCTGAAATTGACCCAAAGGGTTAAGAGAGGGGTTAGTTCTTTCCCACCCTTTATAAGCTCAATATTGACATTTTTATACTCATTTAAGGTCCCAAACCTTTCGATTCATCATTTTACTTGCAAATTATTCTCTCTAAAAACCTCTCCATGACTTTATAAAGATCCCCATTCAAATTCAAGGATCTCAAGAACAATTTTGGATTTCAAGGACCCAATCCAATCTTCAGTCTTCTTCAAGTTTACTCCAAGAAATTTCAAGTTTAGGTATGTGGGTCTTCATCCATGGTCCCTTTTATCCAGGGAGTCCAAGCTTCTACTTTTTATGAAAATTGCATGATTCCATGTTGTATTACTTATGGGTATCTTTAATTATGAAATATGAACATAAATTATGTTGGGGTTTCATTAAGTATTGATTGAATATGAAAGGATGTATACTTTAAACTTATTCCATGAGTTTTATGTCTTTTGAGACTATGCATGATTTGAGCTTGAAAACTATGAACTATGATGAACTTTTTATATGGATTTATGATACCCAAACTAGGGGTTTTACTACAATATTGGTAGGTTATATTTTGAATTTATTTTGCTCATCTTGTTATACTCTTGAGTTGCATGATTTTGAACAAGTTTCATGTACCCACCATGTGTTTGATTGAATTACATACTCTTGAGTTGCATGATTTTGAACAAGTGTCATGAATCTACCATGTGTTTGATTGAATCACATACTCTTGAGTTGCATGATTTTGAACAAGTGTCATAACCCACCATGTGTTTGACTAAGTTAGTTGACAAGGATTCTTGATGTTGATGAGAGATTATTGTATGAATTTACATGACAAGCATGTTAGGATAAATTATAGGTTTCTAAACATGCATTAGACTCATGTATAGTCTCCATGATCTACAAATGAATTTTTTGGCTCTTATGCTATTTCTCTTAGGCTCTTGTGAATTGTGAAGCCAATTAGAAGGGGTCATGAACCATGCTATATTTCTCACCCACTACTAAGGCAAATGTCTACATGATGGGGTTATGAACCATGTTTTGTACCTTACCTTAATGTACAACTTATTGATATGTATTAGCTATATTTACATGAAGGGTTCACGAACCATGTTGTATACCTCACCCTCATGTATGACTTAATAATATACATTATCTTATATCTACATAAAGGGGTCATGAACTATGTTGTAAGTCACCCTCATGTACCAATCAATACTACTTATTGTCTTATATATCTACATGAGAGTGTCATGAACCGTGTTTTATGTCTCCCCCTCATGTACGATTTAATATCATATACCATCCGTTACCTACTAGAAGGGGTCATGACTCATGCTATACTCTTTACCCTCTAGTACAAAGTATTGGATAAGCTACTCATGTCGCTTTATTGAGTGGATCAAGTTATGCAAGTTTGATTGTTCTCAAGCATTTTTTACACCTAAGCATCATTATACATGTCATAATGAGACTATGTCTATTGATTTATAATTATGCATCTTGAACATTATGGCTTATGTTCTTTGTTGTATTGCACCCCACATACTTAGTACATTCTAAGAACTAAAGCATACTCTATGCCTACATGATATCACCATATAGGGACCGCAACTCCTATTGACCATCCTCCTCCATGTGGCTATTTTGGTAAACTTGAAGGAAGCCTTTTATGAGTCTCAACTTTGGGGATGATATCTAGTTTACTTTCTTGCATTTTCTTTGCTAAGACATGTTGGTATTTTTGGGTATTTATCATTTGAGGGTGAGCCTAGGAAGTGTCTTGGCCCTTACGCTATTCAATTTAGAGGTGTTGTTAGATATTGTGGATTTCTATGTTCGAGTTTTACTATTCATATGTTTATGTTTGAATGAAATTCTTCCCTTAGTCCCGCTTCCCTTTTTATTATTGTCACAAGTTGTTATTATTTTGCTTTTGTGACCAAGAATGTGTGAATGATATGCTAAGAGGCTTGTTTGGGGTCCCTTTAGGTTCCCCATTCACCGTGTCACGTCTAGGCCCTAGGCTTGGGTTGTGACAAGCTTGGTATCAAAGCACTAGATTTATGAATGGTCCTCAAAAATCCAATACATCGCGTCGAGTAGAGTCTTGTTCATGGTTGTGAAGTGCGTCACAACTATGAATAGGAGGCTATGAGGCATTTTAGGAAATGTTTTATTGTTCATGATCCATGTCGTGCAGTATAGCTAAATCCTCTAATGCTTATTTCTGCTTCATGACCTTTACATTTCAGAATATGTCTCAAGCTATTTAGAATAGTGGACAAGATGGTAATCATTCATCGGTTATGGATCAACTTCCCAATAATGAAATATCAAATGCAGAGATTCATAATGCCCTATGGCTATTGGATAAAGTTTTAACCACTCAACTTAACCAACAAGCGGGTGCGCCTGAGTTTACACATGATAAGAGGGAGGAGAGAAAGGCTAAGAGGGCTTAGTATGGTAGTGGTTTTGAAGTGCTAAGGGTGGATGTTTCCAACAAGGTATCAAATTCCAAGGTCAAGGGTCCTTTCATAATCAAAACCGAATGTTTGCTAGTGATATAGTGCCTAACCCCAAAGCTCAAGGTGGTAATAATGGAGTGGCTCATCCTAGATTCCTAGAATATGGAAGTAATCATGTTGGCACATGTCTGAGGAATACAGGTGCATGCTTTTGGTGTTGCAAGATAGGCCACAAAATTATTGATTGTCTATATGCTCAATGAAAAAGTAAAGATGATCGCCCGCTAGGACATGGTACTTCTGGAGCCCAAAGGGTACAAATTGGTGCCAACTGTGGTGGTGTTACTTTTCCCAAGTGTCCAGAGCGTGGGAAGAACCATGGTGGCATTTGCCAGTGTAACGGCCCAACAAAATGCCCAAAAATGTGCCTCAGAAGTGCCCAAAATTGTAATTTCCATGTATCTCAAAATCCATATGTGATAATGAAAATCCGATTTTATATTCTTGTTCAGGGGGTCAGTTTGAGTGAAAAATAGGTCTAACCTAGATTTATGAGCAAACGAATAAAAAATTTGATTTTTCAAAAATGCAAATTCTAGTGAGGTTTCCATGCCTCTGGCACAACGTGGCTGGGGCATGCAGATGAAGAAATCTCGTTTCTACGATAGGTATGTGATGCAGACCTATGTATTTTCCTATCCAATTTTTTTTGCGTCCAAGACTTTAGGATCTTGGGTCTAAGTGTTCCCAAAAGTGAAAATATCTATATTTAGCCATTTCTCACCCTCATATCATTCTAAACATTCCCCATTACTCATTCAAAAACAACCAATATCTTACTCCTAAACTCAAGTATCAAAACCCTCTCCGGATCTAAGGGTTTCCTCTCAAGCTTTAAGTCTCCATCTCCAATCTTCATCAAGTTCACCTCCAATGCTAAGGTATGTGGGTTTCTTTCATGGTTTACTTTCACCCATGATAACCAAGCTCTTTTACTCAAAATTGCATGATTTAAAGTTGATTTATTCATGGATTTCATTCATTATGAAATTCACTGCACACTATGTGGGGTTTATGAAATTGTGACTATTTTACAATGTTTGGAGCTATGAATCTAAGATCTATGATGAGATTTGATGAAGAGTCTTGATGTATATTGTTTGAGGGTGTTACCAAGTATTTGTTGATGGTTTTAGACTAATTTTTCTTGCGTGATTTCACTCTTTATTTCACGGTTTTACACTAGCATTTCACATCCTC
>JAOTQR010007544.1:0-18447 GCA_025774065.1 Solanum ossicruentum
TGCTTTTTTTTGGGGGGGGGGGGGGGGGGGGGGGGGGGTTGACATTTTGCACATAAAGAATTCTTCAATATGTTACGTTCTTTGTTGACATGTGTAATTAAAAATATTTGGCAAGTTCAGGAGGTTGTATACCTATTCTGCCTAAATAATATTTATACTTCTATGATAAGTCGATCAACTAGAAGGTATATTTGAATGCTGAAATTTTTGCCTATGTTTTTCGTTATAGTTCAAATATTTTATGACGTGATGGTTGCTTTCGAGATTGAAATGTTAGATTAGAGAATAGAAATATCTAGCTGAAAATTTTGGAGTTGAATTTCCTACTTTACACATAAAATTTGACTGGACTTGGAAGTATTTATAGAAATATATAACAGGTAGAACAAAACCGTACTTCATGTTACCTCATGATAATGTACTGGATGACTCTGTGATAGGTGGTGTAATTAGGGAAACAATCTAAGCTATGGATTGTTCCCGGTGTTAGTTGCAATTTGCTCAACTTTGTATTGCTCAGTCTTAGAAACTCCTCAATTCAACATATAATAGTTTATTTAAAAAAATGCTATTACAAACTATTTGTATGTTCATTTTGACAAAGGAAATCTCAATAGAAATTCTTGAGAAGATGGTACAATAAAGTAGTATATGAGCTACCAAGGTTAGTTATAACTGAACAAGTAGAGAAAAAGGAAAAAAAAATCCAATATTTTATCTTTGCCGGTGCTTATACAATTTGGCATTTCAACATATGAAAAAAATATTGTGCTACAAATTCTACCTTACATTAAATCTTATAAATTTTTTTTCTCTTTTTTCACAGGCATAAAAGATGAGAATTGAATCAAGGCTGAATGCAAGTGCTTATGTCATCATATAAATAGTACTTTATTGAGGAAACCTCTACTTACCTTAGTTTGGGAGTAATATTTCATCTATTTCAATTAAATTTTTTTTTGTTATTGAACATACTTTACTTCAATTCAAGGAACTTGTAATGGATATTACCTTAGTACGTACAATTTTAGTTATTTTTAATTGCATGTTCATGGGTTTATTATTATCTAGCATATTTTATTATTTAATTTTTGATTTATGAAACTCTAATTTAAAAAATATATCAATCTAAAATAATTAAATGTCAGTAATTTTTGCAATTAATGACAAAAAATTTTATCACTATATTTAACTTTTAGCAAGAATTAAATCTAACTTTTCAAGATAAATATTTTTGTCACGAAATAAATATGTTATTTAACTTATAGCAAGAATTAAATCTAACTTTTCAAGATAAATATTTTTGTCACGAAATAAATGTCATAATTTGATTACATGTAGTAACAAAAAATATATTTGTCTTAATACCTCCTTTTTATTGAAAGCGAAATACTTTTTTATTTTATGACAATTGTAATCGTCACTAATCATGATAAGTTATAAAGACAATTACATGTTAATGGTAAAAGTAATACTTTCAGTGAAAAATGATAGATTCAACTACTAAATTACTAAACTTTTTATATTAAGAAATTTGTCCCTAGTTTATGCATTTAAGGACGAAATTTTTTTTCCATATCTAAAAGGTAGTTATTAGTGACAAAATTATATTGGTTTAACTACGAAATGCATATAATTTGTAAGACGATTACTGTTATCACAAATTTTGAACTAAATAATTAGCGACAATATAGTTTAGTCGGTGGTAACAACTTTTTTAGTGACAAAATCATACCATCATTAACTACAAAAAAAAATACACTTTTTATGACAAACGAATTTGTCACAAATATTCGTGTACTTGGGGACGATTTTTCTTTTTGTAGTTTATGTAACTTTTTTAGCAATGAAGAACTCAGTTGTCTATATATACTCTTAGCGGCCCACATTTAGGGATGGAGGAGTGACAAAATACTTTTCATCACACAAGATTTTTAGTGATGAAATATCATTTATAAGTGACGAAATTATTTATCTCTGATAATTGAATTTGTTGTAGTGCTCCTTCACCCTCAATTGGTATATCCTAAATGAAGATCAGTTTTTGAGAAGTAGCTTGCAACTTGTATTTGATCACATATGTCATCGATCCTTCGAAATGGATACTTGTTTTGATAGTCACTTTGTTCAATTGTCAGTAATCCACACACATCCAAAGTGAACCATCCTTCTTCCTTACAAACAATATAAAGCACCCCATAGAGACACACTTGGTCTTATAGACCTCTTGTAAACCATATCTGTCAATTTTCCTTCAATTCATTCAACTCTATCGGGGCCACTCAATATGGAGGCGTAGAAATAGGTTGAGTATTGGGTTGAAGATCAATGTCAAAGTCAATTTCCCTTTGGTGAGGAATACCAAACAAGTCATAGGAAAAGACATTAGGGAACTCATTAACTATATGAACTAAATAAAGAGTAGGACTTTTAGAATCTACATCCCTAACCAAGACAACAAATATATGCACCCCTTAGAAATCATCCTCCTAACCTTTACATATGAAATGAACTTACCCTTGAACATTGAGTTAGTTCCCTTCCAATTGAGAATTTGTTCATTAATAATTAACTTGTAAATTGATGCTATGGGTTCTATAATAAATAGAAGCATATGATGCATATAACCAATCTATACCAAGAATAACATCAAAATCAATCATGTCAAGTTCAACAAGATCATATGGAAAGACCCCATGCAATATCAATACGAGATAATTTCTATAAACTTTCTTGGCTAGGATTGACTTACCAACTATAGTGTAAATCGAATATGCCTCAATCAAGACTTTGGGAGACACATTAGACTTTATGGCAAGGTAAGGATGAAAAAGATATATTTTCACTGGGGTCAAGTAAAGTATATACGTCAAGATCAAAGACACTTAACATAACCATAACCACATCGAGAGACTCCTCCGCCGCTTGCCTAGCATGTAAAGATAATAGCGGTTGCCACGGGGACCCCCTCCTCGAGCTTGGGCATATTGTTACAGTTGTGCTCTTTACACTGCTTAACCTTGAGGATGATCTTCTCTCATTTTTTTTAGCAACACTCAAAAACTTGGAGATCTTATTGCCTATCTTCCCACAACCAAAACAAGCACCCGTGCCTCGCAAGAAATCACCAACATGACTCCTCCCATACTTTAGACACTTGGGAAGAGTAGCACCACTAGCCTTAGCACTATAACTGTGAACCTTAAGGGTAGGAACCCAATCCCTATCAAACCATGGAGTATTACCCTTGGATGACCCTTGGCATTGTTGGAAATGACCACCACCAAACTTGCACTATAATATCTACCTTCAAAATGATCCTTATTGGACTCTCTCATCCTTATCTTTTGAAGCTTTCATTCTCTATTTGCTCAGCATAAGTCATGATCCAAGAAATATCAATCTCTTTGATAAGCAAGCCATTTTGCACTCCATCTTCTCTAAGCCGGATACACCTGAAATGAACTTGTTCTATAGGCTCTCAATCCGTCAACAAAGAAGAAGCATACTTGGAAACTATATGAACCTGAGGGCATGCTCTCTCACACTCGTACCACCTTGTTTGAGATTAATAAATTCCATCCCTTTAGCTTTCCTCAATTTAGGTAGGAAGAAATTATTAAGGAATGCATCTTTGAACACCTCCCATCCAATTGGCGCTTCTTCAACTCTTTCAAACTTCCATTGTGTGAATCAAACTTGAGCATCTCCTTTGAGTTGGTAAGCTGCCAACTCAACCTTCTTCTAAAATGTGACACCCATAATCTCTACCACTTTGTAGATCTTATAAATGAGATCTTGTGGATTTTCATCCACTATGGAACCATAGAACTATTGGGGATTCATTCTTGCAATGTCTATACCCAAGAAGCTTGAGTAGGAGTATTAGGAGAAGAAATGGCTTCGTTGTATTGAGTAGCCTCGTCTTGAGACAATATAACCATAGCAGACCTAAAATCCTCATTAGTCACTTGATTAAAACAAAGAATTGACCTTAATCTCCCTTGAAAAAGCTTGAATTCCTAGTCCTTCAATGGGGGTTCCTTTGAGATAAAAGACCTAGAAGCTGTTGGAGTGAATTTGAGAGTGAATGAGTTTGGAAGGGTTTGAGGGTATTCGTATGACTTTGATGTAGTTAGGGTAGTTACTATGGTCAAAAAGATATAGTGCAGGAGTTAAATTGGTCAAACAATTACCAAAAAGCCCTTCATCAAAAGTCTGTTGGATACATCCATGAGAGGGATCTACAATTTGTAGATCCATTTTTAACTTATGCATCTAAGGTCTCACATTATTAAAATTTTGGTTTTTGCATAATATCTAAATCTCCATTTATGAAATTATTTCTATGACCCAGAGTTTCATTTACAGGTCATGAACTCCCCTCGTATTAAGGCCTAGTCTACAAACCATGCCCACGATATGTAAAGAGGTCCTTGGTCCATAAACGCCACTCATAAATCTAGTACACACTTAGATAAATCTTCAACTTACCAAGCTCCATCTATGACACCTATCTGTGAGCCATGATTCCATATACGACTCATAGAATGCCTTTGTACTTCAGATTTCCTAGGCATAAAATTTCACTAGGCATAACCCAACCAACGAGGCCTGTATGTGACTGTTTTTCAATCCATGCGCCATAGATTTGATCGTACTTCCCTATCCCATTCAAAAAATTCTACAAATCTTCCATTTTCAAACTTTCCAATGTATGGGATATTACATATTAGTTTATATCGCTAAGACATATATGGCAACTAAAAGATCCTGGTTATGTCATTCGGGTTGACTAATACCCCCGCAGCCTTTATGGATCTAATGACTTGAGTATTCAAGCCTTATCTTGACTCTTTTATGATTGTATCTAGTAATGATATCCTGGTATACTCATAGAGTTGAGAGCAGCGTGCCCATAATTTGAGGATCATGCTCCAAACTTTGTACGATCATCAAATATATACCAAGTTCCTTAGGTGTTAGTTTTTGTTGGAGTATGTGATATTTTTGTGGTACATAGTGTCCAATGATGATATTTTGATGATCCAACAATGATTGAGGCTATTCATAGTTGGTCCTAGTGCACATTTATTATTAAGGTCAGGATTTTCATTATAGTGGTTGGGTACCACATGCGATTTGTTGAGGGGTTTTCCACTATTATTGCACTATTTAGTTAATTAAATTGCTAGGGTGTTCCTTTTGTATGGTCAGAGAAGTGTGCATTGAACTTTTAGAGGCTCAATGAATTGCTTACTACCACTTCTATTTTAACTATTCCAATATAGGGCGAGGGATTTACCATACATTTTGATGCTTCAGGTGTTTTTCCTAGGATGTGTTCTGATGTAGTGGGGCTAAGTTTTTGTATATTCCTCTCGATGGTTGAGACTTCACAAGTACAACCACCCTACTTTTTATATAGAGTTAGCAGTGATAGTTTTCACCCTAAAGGTATATAGGAACTACTTAAATTGACTTCATTGTGAGGTGTACACATATCATTATTGCCTTTAGTACATTATGAGCCAGAGGGACCTAAATTCTAAACAGAGTCACTAAGTTGAGTAGTTGGTAGATTATGATCTCTCTATCCTTTATCATCCAGGCAAGGTTATTATTGTTGTAGATAGCTTGAGCCAGAAAGCAGTGAACATGAGTATTTTAGCTTATTACCTATTATGAAGAGGCCCATAGCTTTGGATATCAAGTCTTTTAGCTAATATGATGGTTAGATTTGACATTTTAGTCTACGGGTAGGTATTGGCTTACATAGGGAGTTAATCTTCTCTATTTGATTGGATTTGTGCCTAATAGTAGGAAGATGAGTCATGGGAAACCCTCAAGGAGAGAGTATTACAGGGTGATGGTTGTTAGGAAACTATAGGACCAGATGAGGTTTTCAGATTTGATGGTCATTTATGAGTTCCTATAGTTTGTTGGTTGATAGAATTGATTCTTTGCTAGGCCCATGATTTCATATATTTTATTCATCTATGCACGATAAAGATATATCAGCATTTAAGGTAGCACTACTGGTGGTATGGTATGAGGAGAGATATAGCTGAGTATATGTTTTGTTTGCTTAACTATCAGTAGGTAAAGGCCGAGCATTATATCGAGTCCTAGAGGAGTGCTTCAGAGTTTATCGACTCCTATGTAGGAATAGCAGTGTATCAACATGGATTTTGTGATGGGGTTACCTCGAACATCCAAAAGTACTGATAGAATTTGAGTTATTATTGATCGATCGATAAAGTCAGCATATTTTCTTATAGTTTGATCCTCTTATAGTGTAGAGTGATTGCCTATATATATATATATATATTCAGGAGGTGGTGTACCCATGTCCATCATATCAGATAAAGGGGCTAAGTCTACCTCCAACTTCTGGAGAGCTTTTCAGAGAGAGCCGGGCACCTAAGTTGATCTTAGTATTGCATTTCACACACAGACCGATAGTTAAATAGAGCATACTATTCAGGTCCTGGAGGATATTTTGTGGTCCTGTGTATTAGAGTTTGGTAGTCAGTAGGACATGTTCTTGCCACCAGTGGAGTTTGCATGTAACAATAACTACCACTCGAGTATTAAGATAGCACAGTTTGAGGACGTATATGTTAGACATTTTCACACTCCTATTTGATAGTTTAAGTCCTCAGTCCCTAGACTATATAATACAAATCTTCTTTAGGTGTCCTTATCCAGGTTTGAATGATTCAGGATAGGTTGAGGGAATCTCAAAGCTAGCACGAGAGTTATTCCTATCGTAGATGTTGCCTTTTATGTTTTGGTGTTGGGGACCAAGTGCTTTTGTGTATATCGCCCTTGAAGGGTGTGATGATATTTGGTGCTGAGGCAAGCTTAGCCCGCAGTATATTATGCCATTTGAGATTTTGCTGAGAGTTAGTGCAATTGCCTATGAATAGGCTCTCCCTTCAGTATTTTTATCTTTACATTTAATTTTTCATATATGGATGCGACGCCGATATCCTTGACGAGTCTTAAGTACCACAGTTTGATTCAGTTCAGTTGGACAATGTGTTTGACCTTTATTTATGAGATGGCAACCATTCTATCTAGAGATGTCAGACAACTTCATTCTGTGATCATACCTGTAGTTAGGGTCTAGTAAAGGCATCCTTTAGTTAAGAAGGCTACTTGGAGACTAAGCGACACATGCAAGAGAATTACCTCAGCCAATTTGAGCCTTGAGGTTTGTTCCTATCCATATTTTCATGGATAAAAGTTCTTTTAGTAGAGAATGTCGTAATTACACTCCAAATCATGTTTTCTATATCAACATCACTTTTTTGCCATTTCGAACATTCTCATAGAGATTTCGGGTCATTTATAACCTACAGGCAGTAGCTCAATTGCCTAGTTGTTCATTTGGATGTTGTGTAGTTTTTCATATTTTGAAAATTTTGCTTTCAGACTAAAATATAGGTAAATGCCCTCAGAATAGAATTTTGACAGTACTAGCAGTTTCAAAATGGCAAAATTAGGCTAGAAGCATGGTCAGATTTTATACCAAGGCTTTTGATATGAGTTTGAACCGTATTTGGCGTTTCAGTGTTGAAAACTAGCCAAAAGTTGATTTTGATCAACATTCTTGGAAAATGCACCTAAAATGGAAATTTTGACAGTGGGGTTTGCTCTGAAACATCAAGTTTGGTCTAGAACAACCTTTCATTTAGTTTTCAAAACTTTTGGATTCATTTCAAGCGCCTTGGTGAAATTTGATAAAAAATGGTTCTTTGAGTGGGACCCACATTCAATCATAACGAACACGTATGGTAATTTCAACTGCTTCATTGAGTCCAAAACCTCAAATTTGTTTGGGTGGCATAGTCTATTTGTGTATATGGATTATAGATGAATTTTAAGGTTCCCTTGGAAAAGCAAAGATGGAGAAAATTAGCTTTTTAGCTAATATCTATGCCAGCTGACCTATATATATAGATTCAGTTTCCATCCTCAAACCATTTTTGTTTCCAAGTTAAAAGTTAGTATTTTGGTCATTCTAGAGCCAAATTGAGTGATTCAAGGGTCCTTTTTCATATGGAATTTCAAGGAAAAGACTATGGTAGTGTTGGAATGATCATTGATGCTTCGTTCAAGGTAAATTTTGGGTTTTAGCAACTATGTCATCTATTTTCAGATTAAAAATTGAGGAATTTTTGAAATATGATATATTGGTCAATTTAGGTCCGAATTGGGTGATTCAAAAGCTTAATTAATGAGGATTCCCTGTTGAACGTCATGGTGCACTTGGTTTAAGCTGAAAGGGTTTCTGTTTTGGTACATTTCTTTGAATTAACTGCTTCCATAGATGAGTGTTTGAGCTAAAAATTGGGCTTTTTCATGTTGTTGGCATTGGGGTTCTTTCGGGCTCTGAATTGTGGCCCATGTTAGGAAATGAGCTCGAGAAGTTGGTTAGGACCAAGTTTTCAGGGTTAATGTAGAATTTCCAATGTGGGTCTCACATTTCTCATATTTGACTCCATCATTCATCCATTTTTGTGTCTCATAATTTTGATGTTTGAATGAATGTTATAGCATTGCAAATCACTTTTTGGTGGCTTGGCAGCATTCCCAGGCTATCCAAAAAGGGAAAGCATCGGTGAAGTAGGTTGGAGCTCTCATGTTTATCCTATAGGTAGGCTACAATTTTCTTTCCTTTAGTATCAGTTTGAATGCCTAATATTGATGGAATTGCATGAATTTGCGATGGGGAGTTAGTTAGATATTCGATACATACTATGGGATTCTCTTTGGTTGATTTTGGGCCTAGCATGTATGTGCTTTAGATTGCTAAATCATCAACGCCCATTGATATCTTGTTATGACAGAGATTGTGATGCATTGAAGTATGTTTGACCTTAGTCTAGGCTTAGACCACTGATTCCATAGATATGCGTCATGCAAGGCAAGTAGATTGATTATTCCACCCGATTTGACTTACGAGGCATAGGTTCTTATAAAGAGATATAGTAGACTTGCTTCTGATAGATTTGAGCCTAAGATAGGAAGTGACTTGAGCTAAGGCCCTACTATCTTCTATGTCTCCACTTTACTCTATTGAGATGCTTTTATGTAAGACCCCGTGTATGAGAAGTATGAAAGATGCAAGAAAGTAAGCTCTGAAAAATTTAACAATTAGCTTTTATGAAAGGGTTTATGGCCCGTAAGATGAAGTACGGCTCGCAGGAGGATTCGTAAATGTGGGCAGATTTGGTGATAATTGGTATCTTTCACGAGTCCAATCTATAACTTATCAGACAACTCGTAAAACCCTCTATGAGTTGTAAATTGCATCATAGAATGTGAATCAAAGAAGGGGGTCTCTGAAGTTTGGAAAAGGTCCATTAGACAAAACCCCATCTACGGCTTGTAGAATGTTCTACGGCCTATAAACGGGTCTCGTAGATCTGTCTAGCCAGGATTTTAATAGGGGTAAATTTGACCTTTCCACTTTTTCTATGTCCTAGCTATATCATTTTGACCCCAATTATGCCCCTTATCAGCATAACAACCCTAATGCATCTTATTCCAAAAACACTCTAGGATGTGGAATTTCAGTTACCTACTCTTCATTATTCCCTTATCAGCATATACAACCCTAATTCATTTTATTCCAAAAACACTAATTCTCAAAACCCTCTCAAGCTCTTCAAGGAATTCAAGTAAAGGGTGCACAGGATTTCGAATCTTCCACCTCTAAATCAGGTTTCCTCCACCATAATCACACCAAGGTATGTGCGTTTGATTGTGTTAACCTTCCTTCCCGCAAGTCCAACCATTCTTCTTCTCCAACTATCTGAGTTTTATGTATTTTTATGGGTTTTTTATGAGCTCTTGCATATGATGTCATTATTATGCATTGTACACATAGTTTCATTTGTATTCTTCAAATAAGGATTTTATTATGCTTAATTGCCATTGAGGTTTGACATTGTGATAGATTTTATGATGTTAAGTTACATGCTCTATGATGTTAAGTTACATCTCTGTGATGCTATAAAAGTTATGAAAGAACTTATGGGTTTTAGTCGAATTTCATGATATTCAAAATAAGGGTTTTACTATAATGATAGTGGCTTGATTTAAATGACTTTAAAATGAATTGATTTTACCCCTCTCTTGTCTTATACTCTTGAATTGAATGATATTAAACATATATACATATACCCACCATGTTTGACTACATTTACATAATAAGATTTTATGTGGATGTATGATTATTGCATGAACTGCATGGCAAGTATGATATGATAAATTATGGGCTCCCAAGTATGCATTGAACTCATGAAATATTCCTATAATTTGTAAGTAAAATTTTGAGCCCTTATACTATACTCTACCATCTTATGAGTAAATAATGTCTATATGAAGGCATCAACCATGATAACTATTTTACCCTCATATGCCAACTAAAATTAACTAGAAGGTGTCAAGCATATTACAATCTCTATCCTCGTGTGTAATGCGATGCCTACTAGAAGGGGTCAAGTCTATGCATTGTTTTAACCCTCTAGTACAAGCTGAACTCCACTTGTAGGGGTAAAGTATTTGAATGAGCTACTCATGCTATGTTATCATGTTTTTATAAGTCATGCAAGTTATGATTAAATTTATGATTATTTCAAGTATTCTGTGGGACTAGACCTAGTACCGAAAGAGGCTTTAGGTGGAGGCTCGACCCATGGGATCCTTATTTAAATTCTTGGTCTCTTAACTATGTTCCACCATAGATTTATATTATTTTCCCTAAATGGTCTTTTACTAGTGGATCCAACTAGGACAAGTTACCTACTTTGTAGGTCATGCTTAGTTTACATTGGCAAGTAGACCACTCCTTTATTCAATGTGGCGCGAACATCAGGATTCCAACTAGTACCTAACTTGGTCTTACATATCTGTTAGGGTATCCTCCCACATATCTATGATATATTATGCAAGCTTAATTACTCCCATGCATGTTTTAAATTAGCATTGATCATACATGCCATATTGAGCTTATGTCCATTGATTATCAATATGCATATTGATTATTAGGGCTTATGTTCCTTATTGCACTGCACCATGCATACCTAGTACATTTGAAGTACTAACGCATACTTTTTGCTTACATGATTTAACAATGTAATGACTGGAGTTCCCGTTCATCCTCTTCCTCCTCGTGACTAGCCGGATCTGTTGAAGACTACTATTGATGAGTCCTCCATTTTGGGGACGACATCCACATTACTTTCATGCTTTGTTAGGATATGTCTATTTTGGATTTCTACCTTTGGAGGGTGAACCTGGGAGCTGTCTTAGCCCCCGTTCCGCTCATAGTAGAGGTGTTGTTGGATATGGCTGTTTATGTATCGAGCTTGACTCATAGTATGTTTATGTAACTATGGAAGACTTCCCTTAGTCCCATTTCCCTACTATGCCTTGCTTTGTGTGATGATGATGCAATGTAAGTACCAATTCCCTAAATGATCCCATAGCGTGAGTCATACTTACTCGCCTCTCAGACTTATTTGCTATATGATTTATGTTTATCCTCTTCCCTACAACATCCCCATAGCATGAGTCCAAAGCCCTATTTCCCTTAGAAATTATGTGCTATATTTTTATTGATCGTTTATGCTTCTGCGAAACCAAGGATGTACTATGTATGCTTAAGAGGCTTATTTAGGATCCCCTTGGGTTCCCATTCGTTGTGTCACATCTAGTCCCTAGGCTTGAGTAGTGGCATTTTAATTGCTCGTTAGGGTTTGCTAGGCTTCATAAATGACTTGTTTTGCCCGTTGGGCCATGTTAGTTCTTTGGGGAAAGTGCATTCATGCTTAGAGGTCTGGGCTTTATATCCCTTGCAATTTACTACTCAACCTCCTATGATAGATTCGATTATTCAAGTTCAAGTACAAGTTGTATTGTTAAATGCAAAGGGCCCACATTAGCGTGTTAATTCTTTAATTTCGAAAAGGAAATATAGTTTGTTGTTGGATTTATTGTTGTTATTTTGGACATCAGATTGAGCCCTATGTTGAGGTATTTGTGAAGGTGCATTTTATAAATTGCAATCTCAATTTGAAGATCTGAATATGAATACGATTATGTCTGATAATGTAATAGAACTTTTAAAATAAGTTACGGATGAAAAAAGCTGTAGCAAGATTTCACAAATGACCACAATCTCTAATTCAAAATCTTCTACTTACACTTCGAAAATTTGATGATTTTCACAACCAAAAAGATAATTTTGAGTTTTCTCCACCCTACACCATAACAGAAGTATATCGCCAGATGGCCAAGCGATCTACATCTGAGGTAACTAGGGATACTACTTTTAATGATTTAAAAATAGAGATTGAAAATTTGAAAAGGGAGATTAAATCTCTTAAACAGAATCAAATGATTTGTGATCATCGAATTTCTCAACTGGAGAAAAATAATTCTCTTCCCGAAAAACCCCATGGTAAAAGCATCGCTTCTGAAAAGAATGATTTTCAAAAACCTCTTGATTCTAAGAATGATTCCTTTCTTGGTATGATGCAAGTTATAAGTGCTTAAAAATGGTACATTAAATGTATAATCTTGATTGATAATCAATTTTCTATATCTAATGTGGTTGTGATTGATAGTGGTGCAGATGTTAGTTGCATTTAGGAAGGATTAGTTCCTTCTAAATATTTTCAAAAAAACTACTCATGTGGTTAGATCAGCTTCTGGTCTTGATATAGAGTATAAGCTTTCAAATACCCATATTTGCCAAAATAAAGTGTGCATTACTCACTTTTTCTTTTTGGTTAAAAATCAATTAAATCCTCCAATTATACTTGGAATTCCTTTATACTGGTATTTATCCATTTACATGGTTAGATGAAAATGGGTTTTCTGCCAAATATAATGGTAAAGAAATTTCATTCACTTTTTGTTACTAGTCCAGTAACTAGCGATATAAATGCTTTGGTTGATATAAAGCAAAAAATGTTGATTCTTTACAACTTAAATTAGTTAGCATGAATATTTGTGATACAATAAAATATGCTAAGTACAAGAAAAAATTAAAATGATTTCTGAACAAATGGCTGTTGATATTTGTGTCGACCTTCCTAGTGCTTTTTGGAATCGAAAAATGCATATCTTTACACTTTCGTATGAAGATAATTTTTCTGAGCATAATATTCCAACAAAATCTCGACCTTGCCAAATGAATGTTGAATTAGTTGAATTCTGCAAAAAAGAGATTGATAATTTGTTACAAAACGGATTGATAAAGCCTTTTAAATCTCTTTGGTCTTGTACTGCTTTTTATATTAATAATGCAACTGAAAAGGAACATGGAGTTTCCAGATTGGTAATAAATTACAAAACTTTAAATAAGTATTTTAAATGGTTTAGGTATCCTATTCTAAATAAAAAGGATTTATTATCTCGACTTTATGATGCCAATATATTTTCAAAATTTGATCAAAAATTAGGGTATTGACAAATTCAAATTTTTAAAGAGCATACTTATAGAACTGGTTTTAATGTCCTGTTTAGACAATACGAATGGAATGTTATGCCCTTTGGATTAAAAAATGCCCCTTCTGAATTTCAGAAAATTATGAATGATATCTTCAATCGTTATATGGATTTCATCATTGTTTATATTGATGACATTTTAGTATTTTCTAAAACATTTGAATTGCATGTTAAACAACTTGATATTTTTTAGAAAATTGTGATCCAAAATGATTTGGTAATATCAAAATAAAAAATGAGTTTGTTTCAAATTGAAGTAAGATTTTTAGGACAGAATATTTATCAAGGAAAGATTATCCCTATTCAAAGACCTATTGATTTTTCTTCTAAATTTTCCTGATGTTATAGCTGACAGGACTCAACTTAAAAGATTTTTGGGAAGCCTTAATTATATTTCTCCTTTTTGTAAAAATTTATCTCGTGATTTAGCCCCATCATATGATATGTTAAAAAAGGGTTATAAAGGTTCATAGACAGATCAACATACTTCTTTAGTTCAGCAAATTAAGCGAAGAGTTAAAGTCCTTCCATGTTTGACTCTTGGTAATCCCAATTAGCAAAAAATTATTGAGACTGATGCTTCTAATATCGGTTACGGTGGTATATTAAAACAGGTTAATCCTCATGATATATGTTAATATCTGATAAGATTTCACTCTGTAAAATGGACAGAACCCCAGAAAAAATATGCAACTGTAGCACATGAAATGTTAACAATTGTTAAATTTGTTTTAAAATTTTAAAATGATTTATATAGCCACAAGTTTTTGATAAAACAATGATGCTCAATCTGTTAAATACATGTTTGATAAAGATTTTAAGCATGATGCTTCTAAATTAATATTTGCAAGGTGGCAAGCTCAATTAGTACCTTTTGATTTTGAAATACAGTATAAAAAGGGAATTGATAATTCTCTTCCTAATTTTTTATCCAGAGAATATATACAATGAACTGGTTCCATTCTAAAGGTCCTGCTATTATGTATGGACATGCAATGGCTTATACTTGATACAATTATTATCTTGATGATAACTTAAGACATGGATTTGTCTATTTTAACTTATGAAGAAATCAATATTGAAGATGAAATTAGGCAACGATTCCATGACTTTGATACCTTAGATTATTGGTTTTCTGACTAATAAACACTGTTATATTTGTAGTATAGACGAATCACCTCCATAGTTTCCTAGAGGAAGAGGACCAGGTGAAAGAGGCAAGACAAAGCTTACAGAAGATCGTCCAAAGCAGGGGATCGTTATACAGATCCTTATCCTCAACAAATACTACTACCCGTTATACGATTGGGAGGAAGAAGTTTGATAAACTCCCCAGTATCTAGAGGAGAAGAATCTTCATCCTCATCTCCTTCTATTCACCTAGAAGATAGTCCATTATATGGATAACTATAAGCATAATTAGAATCACATAAAAAACAAAATAATACGTTTGCTACAGAAGCTAGTCTAGACCATCTTGATGATATCAAGAACTATGAAAAACTTGACAAAAAGAAGATAATCTTTTTTGTGGAAAACTCTGACATTTAGAGAAAAAATGAGCCATGACGAATACTCCAAAGATATTTGGTAGCCAATTTATATTTCTAAAAACAGGTAAGGAGAAACAATGGGAGTTCCAGTTCCTACATGATAATATCATGTAGGCATGGTACGTTTGATTGTACTAAGTATGTAAGATGCAATGCGACAAGAGATAAACAACATTATTGAAATGCATAAATATAGGCAATGAATAAGCATATAGCAATATGACATGCATGGATGATGCTTAGAGTAAATCATGCTTACATAGAACATAATACATGCGTAAGAAGTGACCATCAATATAGAATATACAAGGCCTACCACCCCCTTGGGGAGGCGATTGAGGTACATACCCCTCAACGTGGTTATTGGGATACACATCCCCCATTCATTGTAGCACGGCCCTACTACCTCCTGAGCGAGACAATCGAGGCACAAACCACTCAATGTGGTTATTGAGGTATGTTGACATCCAATTTTTACCCTCTACAATATAAATTAATTATTGAGTTTCTTGAACGTTTCAACAATTTAAAGTAATTATTCGGAAGATATGAAATAATATTTTTTGAATAATTTTTTAGTAGTAAGTCTTATAATTTCTAATTATATTATATACTTTTACAAATCATTTCAAAAGATTTTTAATCATTTTAGTTTAATTATGAATTATTTTTCATATATATAATTATTAGTTCATAATTGAGTTAATTATTTCATTTCATTGATTTTAAGAAACTATCGAATTATTGATATTGAATTCATCTTATAGTCAAATTAATTAGTTAGCACAATTTGGCTACCTTTTGAATTCCAATAAGCCAAAATTGTCCTTCAATCCAATTTTGAACCAAATTTCCAGCCAAATCTTAAAGTCTGGCCCACTCTTTTCGATTTAAACCCATCAACCACATAACAATCATATATATGTTTTCCCCATTCCCTCACACACTTTTTTCACCCTTTCTCTTACACTTTTTCAGTCATGTGTGCCCTCTTTCCTCATTTTCTTTCTCATGCATTTGCTCAATCTTCAACTCTTTTCCAAACAAACCGACAACCAAATAATGACATCGACCAAACACAACGACTCTTTGAGCAGCAAAGCAACACGACAACAACTGAGAAGCAACCCAGAATGGCCAGAAGACCCAGCAACGTCCCTCTAAGGTTTGAATTTTGAATTCAAATTCCCCCCAAAACCTCTAAATTTTCCCCTATAAATAACCACTCCATCTATTATGAAAGGGGGGAAGTTTTTGGTGGTCACCCTCTAAAATCATTTCTTCCCCAGTTTTTTGTTACAAAGAAGAATGAAAATCTTATAGTGAATATGACCGAGCCGGTGTGGTGCCTACGTATCCCACTGAAATAGGAATTAGGTCAAATATAGTTGCCATTTGGCTCTAATATGCACTGGTTTGTCCATATGATATTGCCCTTAATATTTTGAGATTTTCTTGCTCTTCTTAAAGATATCTCCTTTTACTGATTAATGTGCAAGGATGTGACTATCAAATGTTCAAAATCTCGTCACTTGTTCTCTTTTTCAAAAGTTTAATCAGTTCATCAATTGTTCTTGTTTTTCATTTGCTTATTACTGTTAAACCCATGTGTATAAAAAGTGTCCAAAGCCTAAGAAATATTTCTTCAAGTTTCCATATCCCTTCATTTTCTTTAAAGGGTATCACAATTTTGTTCTTTAAATGATTATTTTCCTCTCTTTAAATGTTAAGCCATATATGCATGTATCTCCATTTAATTATCTTCATGTGTTGAAACCTTGGACTTTTATTTACATATTTTACTTGTTTTGTCGCATGTGAAATCGCTTTGGAGCCTCAAAGGGCCTCTTCTTCCCTCGTTTGCATTTTGGTGAGGCCCAAACTTCTTTTCAGAGATGGGAAGTAGATATAGGCTCAAGGAAGTCAAATATAGGTTATCAACAAGTTTTTACAAGGTTTTGGAAGCCAAATTTGCATTGTATACACCAATATATAATATGTATACAGTGCAGTGATACATGGATAAAGGATTTTAAAAGCCCACCATGTGCAACAACCTTTTTAATTTTACAAATGGGCAAAATCCCAACACTCTCAACTCTCTCGTTTTATTACTTATTGTATTATTTATTTATTTATTTGTTTGTATTTACTTGAGTGCTAACTAACATTAACATTACTTGCTTAGTTAACTTATTAGATTCCCCAAACGATAAGTTTTAATCTAATTTCCTCATTAATAATTGCATGTTTTATTTTCACGTACTTATTTTCGAAGATTTTACATTCTTCCAGAAAACCAATCAAATTGTTACTTTCCTCTCTTTGAAATCCTAAATTGCCTTTTAAAACTTCAACAAATCCCTTTCTAAAAAATTATTTTATAAATATTTAAGTCACTTATTATTCCTTTTTAAATATAATTTCAAACATCTCAAGTATTTTTGTTGAAAAGCTTGCCAATTTCATACTTAACACATTTTGATGAAATTCAGAAAATTACAAGTTTAAATCATCTTTTACTTTAAAATTGTTTATTATTTCTTTTAGATGAATTAAGTTAGGTCTTAGATGACTAATTGAATAAACATTTGTGAACTTATTTTTTGTTTTTTATTTTAAGCTACTTAAGTTTAGATTAATTTTCACTAAACAATTATTCTATCTTTTCTTTTGACCATTTCAACACCATTTTAAATCTTTTAAGAGTAGATATATAAACATTTTCTAAATTTGTTTCTTTTTCTTAATCTTAATTTTATTAACCTAAGTTTGGTCGGTTAACTGTTTTTCAACAGATGCTAAAAGATGTCTAACCCCTTCCTTTTAGGATAATTAGAATCCTTACCTAGAACCACATAGGTTACACATACCTTAGAATGGAGTAAACTTTAGCATCACTTTAGAACAAATAGGTATCCTAGTATAACTTAAAATAATCAGGTGACGACTCCTTAAGATTAATTAGTTAGGAATCTCTAATATGTTGTACCAGTTTGACCTCAGGTTAAAATGGGTGTAACAAGGTACATACCCCCCAATAATGGTAGCACGGGCCTACTACCTCCCGAGTGAGGCAATCGAGGTACAAACCCCTCAATGTGGTTATTGAGGTAGATTACCCTCCCCCCCTCCCCCCCCCAATCATGGTAGCACGAGCCCACTACCTCCCGAGAGAGGTAATCGAGGTACAAACCCCTCAATATGGTTACCCGGGCCTACTACCTCCCAAGTGAGCCAATCGAGGTACAAACCCCTCAATGTGGTTACTCGAGCCTACAACCCCCCAAGCGAGACTTGGTCAACTCACAACACTATCGAGGAAAATGACATATACATATATATATATATATATATATATATA
>JAOTQR010007555.1:0-18447 GCA_025774065.1 Solanum ossicruentum
TAATTTTTTTACTCCAACCCCCGGACCCCCCCCCCCCATACAAAAAAAAGTTAAAATTTTATTTTTTTAAAAAAATCAAATTTTTACTTCACCCGCTCCCCACCTCCCACCCCCTTCCCCAAAAAGAATTTAAATATTTAGTTTTATACAATATTTCGAATTAAGAAAATATTTTCATTTCAAAAATTATTTCCCTAAAAAATATTTTCTACTCTCTAACTAAAAAATAGAAGTTTTTTGTAAAAAAAATTATTTTTACACATTAACTAAACAATAGAAAATATTTTCACCATTTTTCTTCAATTATTGTAGAAGATTTTCCCTTTAGACAAAAACGACTTTTCACCATTTTTCTTACGTAGAAGATATTTTTATTATGGATAAATTCCTAACAAAAAATTTTCAACTAAATTAGACTTGATTAAAAAAAAAAGGTCAAAAACTTCCAAACAATCTATCTATACTATATTAAAAGTGTGAAGACCCTTAGAAATGTTGTTTGAACTTTTTGTCATTCATTAAAAGACTCCTCTTTAGACAAAATTGTCTTTTCCCCAAATTATTAAATTATTATTCTAAAAGTTATCAAAATATCAAATATAATAAACATAACGGAGAAAATTTTATCAAAGTCTTGTAGCGAAAATCTTTTCCAAACTAAAATTGACTTGATTCCAAAAAGGAAAATCAAAAGTTTAAAAAAAAATCCCAAAAATAGGCAAAAAATGATTACAAAATTGTTTTAAAAATAGGTAAGAAAAGGTAAAAAAGAAAGAAAAAGGAAGGGCCCAAAAACGAATTTAAAATGGGTCATTTATATAAATAATATATTATCTAACCTAAATTACGAGTTTTAGCATAATTTTAACTCTTACCAAATATAATTATACTTTTGTTACCAAAAATAGCAAAGAAAAGGAGAAATTTCATTTCTCTTTATTACTCTTTCTCTTTCTCTCTATCTCTTTTTTAAAAATATTAATTAATTATTTTAATTAAAAATTTAATTTTAGATTGAATTTATGCAAATAATGTTGTTACTATTCTTTAACTAGAAGATTTATTTTATGTAAATATATATATAATGCAATGACACAATTTTAATAGATTAACCTATAAATAATTTAAATAGTGTTTAAATATTTGAAATTCAGATATAATATTTTTTGACTCCACTAATAAAAATAATAATAAAAACTACAATTGTAATACATTTTGAATTCGATACTTCATATGTATTATAGACATTTTTTAATGCACATGGAGTATATAGTTAATATAAATATTTTTTGACACCATTAGTAAAATAATAATACAAACTACAATTGCATTACATTTTGAATTTGATATTTCATATGTACTATTGACATTTGTTACTGCATGTGGAGAATATAATTAATATATTTTTGATATAATAATTATTTTAACATCATTAATAAGAGAAAATAACAAAAAATAACTATAATACGTTTTAAATTTAATAAATAATACATATTATGAGTATTATATGTGAATTTTAAATATTTTAGTGTGATTTAATTAATTTTATATTATTAGAAAATGTATTATATTTATTGAAATAATCATAATAAATTTATAATAATGTATAATATAAAAGATCTTGAGTTGAATGGAGAGGGTGAAAGAGAGAGAAAAGGAAATTAAATAAAAAAAAACACGTCCAACCAAAAAATAAAGAGAAAGTGAAAGAGAAGAAAATTTCTTGTAAGTTATTCATAAAATATGCTATATACTGTAGTAAAAAAAAAGTTATCACGCCCCGGGAGGGTACCCTAGACGTGACTGACACTCGGAGACTATTGCTAGTCCGTAAGCGGACCACTCAGTCTCTTTGCCATCATTTAGTCAATTCATCAACGGAATAGAAATGACATAATGATAATAAATGCTATCTTATCAGTGATCTCATACCATCAATCATCAGTCTATCATAAGGAAAAGGAATAGATAACAAAAATCTCAAATATAAGGAATAAAAGAGAGAGGAAAAAGAACCCCCGACATGAACATCAACATCTATATCTATGAAGCCTCTATACAATAGTCTGAAATGGTACCATGACAGACCATGGCTAGCAGATATCAAGTAAAAAGAACTATCCAACAATAAAAATAAATTTCCTCCGAATGCTGGGGAGGACTCACCGCTGTTAGGAATGAAGAGCTCTGAACCTTAACGATCGGGCTGTTGAAGTCCTCGATCTGTAGCATCTGCATCATGAAACGATGCAGCGCCAGAGGGGCATTAGTACATGGAATGTACTGTATGTAAAATGGGCTAAAGAAAAAGGGAACAGTTTAATCATCACTCATCCATCACTCAGCCTCACCTCATATGAAAAGGACAAGACCCTATCACCTCACTAGCTATCAAGCAGTAACCATTCACATCACATCACATCAGAGTTCTATCATCACGAAACCTATCTGGAAGTTTCTACAACCGACAACCATTACCTATTAGCCGGTAGTGGTACAATGAAGTGATGTTGTTGCCACATCCGTCCAGTACCTTGCCGGAGTAAAGGACGAGTCTGTCAGTGGATCCAAAAGTCTGTCAAGTCCCCTTTCGGAATAAAGGAAACATCTGCTTTCATGGTCCAATCCTCTCCTACGCTGGCCACATAGTTAATGGGTTCGAGTGAGACTCACTTTTACCTATTTCGGTGCTAATACTCCTCCCACGACTCAATATGCTCATAAGTCTGTCAATCAATCAAGAACTCTCATCACCCAACCTCTACGGACAAGATTATTTATCCAATCTAAGGAAATTATACCCATTCAACTCTATCAACAATAATTTCAGCTATCGCAGTCGCCAACACACTCACCTCAGGATTCAGACTCAATAAGCATCACTTTCAAACATTCAAGGCTCTAGACATCCCCCTCTGTTCATTATTCAAGTCTTTACAGAGAGTAAATTTAAGGATCAAGTCACAATCACATAGTAATGAAACTATAGAGTAAGAGTTAAACATGGTGATCATCAAACTTGGATATAAAAATATAGATTAAAGAATTAAAACAAGAATTTAAGATACTATCCAAAAATTTAATACTAACATTCAAGAAATATCAAGAAAACATGATTTAAGATTTTCTACATATGATTTCCTCATCATAACTCTATATTGGCATATGTGAGATCAATCCCACACTTTTGGGTAGCCTTTACATACATGGGAATAACGAATTTTTGAAGAACTTTGAATTCTCCTCTGAAACCCTTATGTTTCTCTCTTCTTCTTCTCTTTGACTTAGCGTAAAAATATTAGACTTAAAATGGTTTTGGATTTTAAACCCTTTTGGACGAAAAACTTCCTAAAAATCGGCCTGGGGATATAAGATATATCAGGAAGGATGAAATTGTCCTTCCTAAATCAAAAGAAAAAAACTGCCTCCTCCATGCACTAGTGCGCTACGCGCATTAGTGCAAAAATGTACTCTTTCACGAATTTTCGATTTTCGTTGAATTTTAAAAAAAATATAAGTGTGTTTCCGCATCTTCTCCATGTCGCAGAAGGGGCATAGAAATCTCATTGTTTTAGGCTCTCTTTGAAAAAATAATTCATGTTTTTCAAGTTAAAGCTGAGTCGAGACCACTTTCTGACTCAGTTTTTTGTACTGATCACAAAATTCGATCTCGAATTTTCCATCAGAGTTTGGGAAGACACGTTGTGCGCATGATAAAGTTTAGGGGCATTATAGTAATTTTATGAGATGTTACATCATTTCCCCTTTGGAATTATTCATCCTCGAATGATAAGTAAAGGTCGAACGGGGACTCGGATAACCAACAGAACTTCACTTTCTTCCTCACTCGGGAACACTCGAACTCTTACTTCCATCACCTATCTATCTTTGTCTTAGACTCGAGGATGGGATAATACAGGGCATCAACTTAATGGAAAAGAATACTCGAAATTGATAATAATAAGAACATTTACCTTCAACATCATCATTACTTGGCACGAATAGATGCGAGTATTTGAGTTTCATCGCTTCCTCAGCTTCCCACGTAGCTTCTTCAATGAATTAATTCCTCCATAGGACTTTAACGGAGGCTATCTCTTTGTTCCTCAACTTAGGAACCTGTCAGTCAAGAAGCTGGACTGGAACTTCCTCGTACGATAAGCTGTCCTTCACACCCGTGCTCTCCACAGGGATTGCTAAGGCTGGATCCCCTAAACACTTCTTCAGCATAGATACGTGGAACACCAGTGAACTCTGTCTAGCTCGGAAGGCATGTCTAACTCGTAAGCAATCCCAATCCTTCTTACAATTTGGTATGGCGTGATATAAAGGGGCTCAACTTCCCCTTCTTACTAAATCTCATAACACCCTTCATGGGTGACACTTTCAAGTACACCCAATCATCTATCTCGAACTCCACGTCTCATCTTCTCACATCTATATATGAATTATGGCGACTCTGGGCTATCTTTAGCCTTTCTCAGATGACGTTCACCTTCTCCATAGACTAGTGTACGAGGTCTGACCCAATCAACTCGGCTTCACCCACCTCGAACCAGCCAATCGGGGATCTACATCTCCTCCCGTACAATGCCTCATGCGGGCTATCTGAATGCTGGCATGGTAGCTTATTTTATATGCGAACTCAATCAATGGTAAATGATTATCCCAGTTTCCTTTGAAGTCAAAAACACATGCCCTCAACATATCCTCCAAGGTCTGAATAGTGCGCTCTGCCTATCCGTCTGTCTGAATGTGAAAAGTGATGCTCAAATTTACCTTCGTACCCAATCACTTTTAAAAAGATCTCCAAAATTGAGAGGTTAGTTGAGCTCCTCTATCCGAGATGATAGACAAGGGAACCCCATACAACCTCACAATCTCCCGAATATAAAGTCGGGCATACTCCTCAACCGCATAAGTTGTCTTCACCGCCAAAAAGTGGATGATTTAGTCATCCTATCAATAATCACCCATATCGAATCATGCTACTTTTGGGATCTTGGTAAGCCGATAATGAAGTTCATGTTGATCACCTCCTATTTTCAGTTTGGAATTTCAAAGTTCTGAGCTAACCCACATGATTTTTGATGTTCAACCTTGACCTGTTGGCAATTGAGACACTTGGAAACAAATTCAGCAATGTTTTTTTTCATCCCATTCCACCAATAGATTTCCCTTAAGTAGTGGTACATTTTGGTAGAGCCAGGATGAATGGAGTACCTCATGTTATGAGCCTCGACCATGATTCTGTCTCGAACACCATCAATATTAGGTACACACAATCTGCCTTGATATCTCAATACCCCATCTCCCCCTTTGGAGAAAACCATCACCTTCTGCTTGTGAACCACTTCTTTCAATTGGAGTAAGACATGGTCTTAGTCTAGCTTTTCTTTCACCTTAGGCACTAAAGATGAAGCAGAACCATTCTGAACATTGACCCCACCTTCATTGTTCTCCTTAAGATGTACTCCCAATTGAGCCAATATATGCACCTCTCTGGCTAGCTCCCTCTTCCCCTTCTCTACATGGGAAGTGCTACCCATGGACATCTTGCTAAGAGTATTAGCAACAATGTTAGTCTTACCTGGATGGTAGAGGATGCTCATATCATAATCCTTGAGCAACTCCAGCCACCTTCTCTGCTACAAGTTGAGCTCTTTCTAGCTGAACACGTACTGTAAGCTCTTGGTTAGTGAACACGTCTATACGCACTCCATACAAATAATGATGCCAGATTTTAAAGGCGAACACCAATGCTGCCAACTCAAGATCATGAGTCGGATAATTCTTCTCATGGACCTTAAGCTGTCTGGAAGTATAAGCTATCACCTTCCCTCTCTACATAATTACATAACCCAATCTAACTCTGGATACATCACAATATATCACAAAGTCACCCGTCCCATCTGGCAAGGTCAATACTGGTGTTATAGTCAATCTAGTCTTCAACTCCTGAAAACTCTTTTCACATGCCTCAGACCATTGAAACTTAGTTTTCTTCTGAGTCATCTTTATCAAAGGGGCTGACAGAGAAGAGAAGCCTTCCACGAATCTGCGGTAGTACCCGGCCAGACTAAGAAACTTCTTATTTCCATGGGAGAAATGGGTATTGGCCAGTTCTTAACCGCCTTAATCTTCTGCATATCCACCTGAATACCATCTCCCAAAACAACATGGCCTAAGAAAGCCACTGACTTGAGCCAAAACTCACACTTGGAGAATATTGCATACAACTCATAATCTTTGAGTATTTGCAAAACCACTCTAAGGTGATTAGCATTCTCTTCTTCATTCCTCTAATACACTAGGATTTCATCAATAAACACGATCATGAACATGTCAAGATATGGTCTGAATACCCTGTTCATCAAGTCCATGAAAGCTGCAGCAGCATTTGTCAACCCGAAGGACATGACCAAGAACTCAAAGTGGCCATAGCGTGTCCTAAAAACTGTCTTTGGAATATCACTTTCCCTCACCTTAAACTGATGGTAACCCGATCTGAGGTCTATCTTCGAGAAACAGGTAGCACCCTGAAGCTGGTCGAAGAGGTCATCTATTCGGGGTAGAGGATACTTATTCTTTTTAGTAACCTTGTTCAACTCTCGGTGGTCTATACACATCCTCAAAGACCCATCTTTCTTACGCATGAATAGGACGGGAGCACCCTAAGGGGAGACACTAGGCCTTATGAAACCTTTCTCTAACAAGTCTTTCAATTGCTCTTTCAATTCTTTCAACTCTGCGGAGGCCTTTTTATAGGGTGGAATTGAGATAGGTTTGGTCTCTGGAAGAACACCAATCCCTAAGTCAATCTCCCTATTAGGAAGGACTCTGAGAAGATCATCAGGAAAGACCTTGGGAAACTCATTCACTATCGGGACTGACTCAAGAGTAGGAGACTCAACATCATCAGACTTCACTCACACGAGGTGGTAAATACAACCCTTGGATATCAACTTTCTAGCTCTAAGATTGGATATGAATTTTCCCTTAGGGGCAATAGAACTCCCTTTTCACTCTAAGGTAGGCTCATTAGGAAATTGGAACTTGACAATCCGGGTTCTACAATCAATAGAAGCATAATAAGCATGAAGCCTATCCATGCCCATTATTACATCAAAATCAACCATCTCCAACTGTATCAAATCAGCTAAAGTGTCTCTATGATAAATAAACACCACACAATCCCTATAAACTCTCTCAGCTAAGATAAACTCACCAGTAAGAGTAGTGACAGCGAAGGGTTCATGCAAACACTCGGGAACGATTCCAAACTTTCAAACCACATAAGGAGTTACAAAAAAATAAGGTGGCACCCGAGTTAATCAATGCATAACAATCATAAGTACATACACAAAGCATGCCCATGAAAACATCTGTTGTAGCCTCCTGCTCCTGTCAGTTACCCATAGCATAAAGGCGATTTCTCCTACCTCCTGTACCCGTAGTGGTACCGCTCTGCTGGTTACCTGTTGGAGGTGCTGTTGAAGACTGAGCTCTGCCGCTCCCCCTCCCCTCGCCTCCTCTTCAGTCACTCGTAGTTGAAATGACCAGCCTGACCACAAGCATAACATATATCTTTGCCCACACGGCACTCTCCTAGATGAAGCTTACCACACTTGCTGCAAGGTGACTTTCCTCTTATACCTTGGGTCACACTAGCCTGAGATTGGGCGCCTGGGATTGTGAAAGTCTGATAACTCTGAGATTTTTGCTCATACCTAGTTAGCTGCACAGACGCACTTGTTGTAGAGGGTGCAGGATGTGATGATCTCTTTTGAAAATAAGATTTATCACCTCTAGTCTGTCTCTGCGGGCTAGGCTTATGTCCCGTTGACTTCGCTTTCCTACTCAGTTGTTCTTCTCTATCCCTCCTCTTATCTTCCTCTGTCTGCTGGGCATACACCACAAGTATGGAGATGTCCATGCCAGGAATTAGTAATGCAACCTTACACTCTCTCTGCACATGTCTAGCCAGGCCAGACACAAATCTCCTCATCTTTTGCCTCATATCCTTCACCATCTCGGGAGCATACCTTGACAGTTTGATGAACTTAAGGCTATACTCTTTCACAGTCATCCCTCCCTGCTTCAGTTTCACGAATTCATCCGACTTTGCTTCCCTTAACTCTTGAGGAAAGAAGTGATCAAGAAAGGCAGTTGCAAACTCCTCCCATGTTGCAGGCTCCACATCCTCCCCTCTACTCCCTTCCGACTGAATGTACCACACATTAGCCACTTCCTTCACTGGTAGGAAGCAAGCTCAACTCCCCCAATCTCGGTCGCATGCATGGCCCTCAAAACTTTGTACATCTCGTCAATGAAGTTCTGTGGGTCCTCCACCACCTTCGACCCCGTATACACAAGCGGGTTCATCTTCAAAAAGTCCCTGAGTCAGGTTGTAGCTGAGGGCTAGTGTGAGCTAGAACTAGCAGCCTGAGAACCGTGACTATTTCCTTCGGAGGTCACCAACTGAGTCAACATGGTAATGCCTCCTCTGAATTCTGGCTCAGTAATAGGAGCTGGCTGAGGCTGAGCAGGGGGCACCTGAGGGACCTCAACAGTCCTAGCAGGGCATCCCCATCTCCTCGTCTCAGTCTGAATCGGAGCCTCTGGTTGGGCGTTCTCAGCAACGGGAGTTAGGGTATCTCTTTGAGCGTATGTTCTCTTAGGCGGCATTTTCTATAAGCGTAAAATACACGAGTTAAAAGCAAAATTTCACAAGTTAACTTTATCGCACAAGTTTAGATCATAGAAGAAGAGTAACACTTCCTAATGTCCTATAGCCTCCTGCTTATAAAGTGTAGTGCACAACACACCCATAAACAAGACTCTACGAGACACGGCTTCAGAGATTCCCTAGGACACTCAAACTCTGGGCTCTAATACCAAGTTTTTCACACCCCGGGAGGGTACCCTAAACGTGACTGGCACTCGGATACTATTGCTAGTCCCCAAGGGGACCACTCAGTCTCTTTGTCATCGTTCAGTCAATTCATCAGCGGAAAAGAAATGACATAATGATAATAAATATTATCTTATTAGTGGGCTCATGCTATCAATCATCAGTCTATCATAAGGAAACGGAATAGATAACGAAAAACTCAAATGTAAGGAATGAAAGAAAATGAGGGAAAAGAACCCTCGACATCAACATCAACATCTATGTCTATGAAACCTTTATACTATAATCTGAAATGGTACCATGACAGACCATGACTACCAAATATCAAGTAAAAAGGCTATCCAACAATAAAAATAAATCTCCTCCGGATGCTGGGGAGGACTCACCGCTGTCAAGTATGAAAGCTTTGAACCTCAATGATCGGGCTGCTGAAGTCCTCGATCTGTAGTATCTGCATCATAAAATGATGCAGCGCTAGAGGGGCATTAGTACATGGAATATACTGTATGTAAAATGGGCTAAAGAAAAAGGGAACAGTTTAATCATCACCCATCCATCACTCAGCCTCACCTCAAATAAAAAGGACAAGACTCTATCACCTCACTAGCTATCAAGCAGCAACCATTCACATCACGTCATATCGGAGTTCTATTATCACAAAACCTATTTGGGAGTTTCTATAACTGACAACCACTACCTATGAGCCGATAGTGATACAATGAAGTGATGTTATTGCCACATCCGTCCAATACCTTGCCGGGGTAAAGGACGAGTCTGTCAGTGGATCCAAAAGTCTGTCAAGTCTCCTTTCGAAACAAAGGAAACATCTGCTTTCACGGTCCAATCCTTTCCTACGCTGGCCACATAGTTAATGGGTTCGAGTAGGACTCACTCTTACCCATTTTGGTGCTAATACTCCTCCCAGGACTCAATATGTTCATAAGTTAGTCAATCCATCAAGAACTCTCATCACCCAACCTCTACGGACAAGATTATCTATCCAATCTAAGGGAATCATACTTATTCAACTCTATCAACAATAATTTCAGCTATCACAGCTACCAACATACTCATTTCAGGACTCAAACTCAGTCAAGCATCACTTTCAGACATTCAAGGCTCTAGACATCCCCCTAAATTCATTGTTCAAGTCTTTACAGAGAGAAAATTTAAGGATCAAGTCATAATCACATAGTAATGAAACTATACAGTAAGAGTTAAACATGATGATCATCAAACTTGGATATAAAAATATAGATTAAAGAATTAAAACAAGAATTCAAGATACTATCCAAGAATTTAATACTAACGTTCAAAACATGATTCAAGATTTTCTATGTATGATTTTCTCATCCTAACTCTATATTGGCACATGGGAGATCAATTCCACACTTTTGGGTAGCCTTTACATACCTGAGAATGACGAATCTTTGAAGAACTTTGAATTCTCCTCTGAAACCCTTACATTTCTCTCCTCTTCTTTTCTTTGACTTAGTGTAAAAATATTTGACTTAGAATGGTTTTTGGGTTTTAAAACCTTTTTGTATGAAAAATGTCCTAAAATTGACCTGTAGATATAAAAATATATCGGGAATGATGAAATTGCCCTTCCCGAATTGAAAGAAAAAAATTGCCTCCTCCATGCACTAGTGCATGACGCGTACTAGTGCAAAAAAGCACTCTTTCGCAAATTTTTGATTTCTGTCAAAATATAGGTGTGGTTCTGCGTCCTTCCGCCACCGCGCATTAGTGCAAAAATGAACTCTTTCTCGAATTTTTGATTTTCGTCGAATTTTTGAAAAGATATAAGTGTGGTTCCGCATCCTCTCCGCGTGGCGGAAGGGGCGTGGAAATCTCGTTGTTTTAGGCTCTCTTTGAAAAAAATAATTCGCGTTTTTTCGCGTTAAAGCCGAGTCGGTACCACTTTCTGACTCAGTTTTTCGCACTGATCACAAATCCGATCTCTAATTTTCCGTTAGAGTTTGGGAAGACACATTGTGTGTACGACAAAGTTTAGGGGCATTTCAGTAATTTTATGGGATGTTACAAAAGTATCCTAAAAAGGGTAATATTTGATATATAATATGTTATTTATGTAAAAATACCTTTTAAAAGACGTCAAAGGAAAAGGTCGGAAAAAAAAACAACAACAAAAGAAGCCCCCCAAAAAGGGCAAAAAATTAAGTCAAAAAATGGTTTTAAAAATAGGCAACAAAACGTCAAAAAAGAAAAAAAAAATCCAAAAGAGTCCCCCAAAAAATAGGCACAAATTTTTATTTACTATTCTTTTTAATAAATTATTATTTATTTATTATTTTAATATTTGTAAATTTAACATATTGTATCCTAATTATATTTGAAGTTTAAAAAAAAATAGACGGCGAGGGGGTGAGGAGGAGGGAAGCATTCGAGAAAAAGATAATCCATAAAGACCCCCCCCTTCCAAAAAAAAAAAAGACAAAGGAATATCCACTAATAAAATTGGCATTTACTAATTTTCTAAATAATTATTATCCTAATATTTGACATATGATATTTTATTTCTATTTGAAGTTTAAAAATCATATCAATTCTAAAGGTATAAGAAGACTATTTCAATATCTATATATTATATGAACGCCAAATTGATGAAAATGGAATCTCCCTTTCTTTCTTTTCAGTTTTCTACTTCCTGTAAGTCTTTCACCTTATTTTAACTTTCACTAATAGTTATAATAGTATTGTAGTTTTCTGTTACCTTTCTTTCGACTTTATATTATATTATGGGGGATAAATATAGTTTATACTAGGTTTACAAGTGTACTTATTTTTTCTCCTTTGCTTTCCTATAATATTCTTCCACGTGTTACCATTGTGAGTACCTTATTTTAATTTAGAACATGAAAAGTTTTTTGTTGCTTGAGAATGGAGTCCTTAGCGAGTGAATTCATATTAGTTGTACTCTAATGCGAGTATCGAACACTGAATGAAAAGTCAAACAAAAAATTCATCATAACTTTAATAGTATTATTACTCAAAAATATTAATAAGAACAATTTATATATAATTTTTATATTGACAAGGCATATACGCGCTTTATTAAAAGATTCTTCTTCAGACAAAATTATCTTTTTACTATTTTTTTCATTTATTATTTCATCATTTATTTATTTAGTTCCAAGATTAACTTTTGGATTAAAATTTCTTTGTATTTAGAATTCACTTCTGATTTAGGACTATCATATATAAATAATTAAACTAAAAATTTTGACTATCAAATATTTTGTTAATAAAAGTATGTAATACAACAAATTAAAATGAAAAATTCAATAAAATTATATTGAAAATATTAAACTACTCTTTTTATATTTATGAATTTTTTGTTACAGTAAATTTAATTAGTTAATTTTTTTAACATCTAATTATTCCACTCTAAATTATTACTTTATAAATATTAAAAAACTATTAATATATTTATATTATAACCAACTGAATTGATTTTCTCATCTTTTCCATTTATGGTAATTTTTATGCAGTTTCCTAATTAAATAATACATATTATTTCTTTTTTCCCCTTCAATATGACGTCAATAGATTAATTTCAATAATAATGTAGTTTCCTAATTAAATAACACATGTTATTTTATTTGTTCCCTCTTATATGTGACGTTGATAGATTAATTTTAATAATTAATTGAATGTTTTATTTATTTTTAAAAAAATTGAAGTTGCCAAATATCATGATTTATAACATTCTTTTTATAATTTTATATAACATGGTTTTAAAATTGAAGAACCATAAGAAAACTAATAGTATTTATTTAATTTTCTTTTCATAAGTATTATATTTACTTAATGATAAGTATTATTTATATATTCTCTCTGTCTCATTTTATATGGCATGATTTCTTTTTTTGGTCCATCCCAAAAAAAAATCACATTACTCTAATTGAAAACAATTTGATTTTAAAATTTTCTTTAATGAAATAAATGTCAACCACATAAATTTCTTAGAATAATTTTATACTATAATTTTCAAAAATTTTATTCTTAAACACCATATTAAATTGACACAAAATATACGTTAGTTTTACAAAAAATGTATAAAAGTGAAGGTCAGAAATTTTCAACGACAAGTAGTGAACAGAGGAGTAGTTTTTAAAGCCAAAATCATGAATTGAAGGTGGGGTGCTCAAATAAGGTAAAAACTAACAAGAATGGCGTGTTAGGAGTAATAGGATATGAAGGGAGGCGAGGAATCAAACATGAGCAGTAATACTAATACTAACAAGAATGGGAAAAACGAGGTGAAGAAGGTAACCAAACCCCCTTTCAGGCCCGCCAAAGATGACACTAAGCCACTTCTTCAAGACCCAGTAAGCCTTCTCTTCGCCATTTCAACTTATCTGCTAAATTCCTTCCCAATTAACCGTCTTTCATTTGTTTATTTATGTGTGTAGATACTGAGATCACACCCAATTGAGACAGAAGAAGCTCTGCTGCGCTTGCCTCCTTTTCCTATTTGTAAACCCAAATCTCAAATCCACTGAAAATTTATCTTGTTGTTGATTTTGTATGCTTATGTTCCTCAGTTTATTAGGGCAAGGATTGTGTTTCTATGAAATTAGAGTATCCAATCCGGGCTACCTCAAAACTTTTTATAAAGCCCTTGTGGATGCCCTTTTTTCACCCTATGTCGGACAACTATATATATTGCCTTGGTAGCTTCTTGTCCTTCGATTTCATTTGACTATTTGTTGATTTCTTGTACATCAATCAGCATAGATTTTAGTTTTTTTTATTTGACTGCGTTGCATTGTTTTCCATGAGCCAAGTTCTATCAGAAACTGGTTCCCAGGAAACAGCTTCTCTACTTCTATGAGATAGTAGTAAGGTCTGCGTGCATTCTATCACCTGTGGGATTCCATTGGGTATGCTGCTATTGTTGGTAAGTTCTATTAGAAACACTCTACCTTCCCCATACTACTTCATGTTGTATGTGGTTGTATAGAATGAGATACCAAATCATGAAACAATGAATGTTGAAGTGAGACTATTTGATCGATTCTCTAGCGTGACTCTACCACAAATAATACTAGCTTATCAATGTGTTACTACTTTCAATTAAATGAGCATACTCAAATGATACTTTACGAAATTAAAATGTCTTAGAGAGTTGGAACAAAAGGAGTAGAACTCTTAAGTCTGCTGTCTGTTTTGGCATATAAGAAGTGAGATTGAGGAGGTTACTTCAATTCCAAACGTTAAGTTGCTTCACTCTATGTTGCTCGGACTCTTCAAAAGTGTTAGCAGGTGCTTGTTGGATTCGCCAAAAGTAGTGTATTTTCGAATAATTCAACACGGGTGTGGCATTGAAGTGAAGAGTCTTGGACAACTTAGACTTCATGATAATCAAGAACTCGTGGAATGATGATAAGATCGAAAAAATCATAAAATTTAGCTTACAAAGTTTTGTGGGTATCCTAGTGCTCAATGTCACTATACATCCCAGACATTTTTTAGTTTTGAATCTAATGGCTGAAAAGAGTATTATTAGGTAATGGCAAAGTGATTACTGTAGACAGGAAAAATCTCTCTCAAAAGGGATTTAATTCTGAAACTTTTCTATTTGACATGTAATTCTTCTTCTAGCATGTGAAAATGTTCATCACCAATTGAATAGTATGGGACATTCTTATATGTAAAACTTGATTCTGCATAGTTTCAAATATTTGCGTCTGTGAAGTATTACGGCAAATAACTTTTTCACTTTAAGCCAACATAGTGGTCTAATTCTTGTATTAAGAGTGAAACGATTCTCTGCAGGTGAGAAATAGATTGATTTTTGTAATCTGCTATATGTATTTTTGCAGAACCTCCTTTTGCTTTCCTTGCATTCCGTGGTAGGTTGGTATTGAATGATTGTCAAGTTCTACTAGGTGATACGGTTGTTAAGTTCTTTATTTTCTCTTAATTGAAAAATGTGGAAACCTTTTCTCTCTCGTTGACATTCTAGCAACTTTATCTCAAGGATGAGTCCATACTAAATTCGGATTTATATTATTATCACAGAGGAACCAAAACCTCAAACTGCTTTTATCAATACATATCGTTGAGTGTGATTCTCTTCCGCACGTTTTCTTGTTGGAGGTATAATGCAGTTTCCAACTTTATTGACATGATTTTCTTGATATCTATCTGAAGTTTTTTGGTTTTCCAGTCTGTCCTGAAATACTTTGCATTGTCAATTTCTTTTTGTATGTGCCTTTCATGAACCAATATGAGAGATTTATAATGCAGAGATGCAATTTTTTCTTCTTTTCTGATATGGCTGGATTTGCAATTCTTTCTGTGTAAAGATAAGTATGTTGTAATTTTATGCGTCCTCTAAACATTACTCCCTCCGTCTAACTTTACTCGACTCCTATACTATTTTGGGATGTCCAACAATACTTGTCCATTTTCTAAAATAAATGGATAACTTACTTATTTCTACCCATTTTATCCTTATTTAATACTACATCAAAATTTTCAATAGAGTGGAATTACTATACGTCAACGTTAATCTTTCAACGCCTAATAAATGGCTGAATACACATCCCTCCATATCCTCCAAGGCTTTGTTTCTTTTGAAGAAATGGTTAGGTGTTACGTGCACTTATAATTGTGAAAACTTCAAGGAGTTTTTGTAGTTGGCACAAATTGTTTTAGTTAGATTTAGTTTATCCTAATTAATTAGATGGCTTATATTAAATAGGGATAATTTGGTAAATTATCTCTATTATTTACTGTTTCTTAATCATTATACCAAGTTAACAGGGGTCAAGTAAAGTTGGACGGAGGGAGTATTTAACAAAAGAAATGAGGTAATATCCGTTTGTATCATCTTCGGCTTAAAGTGACAATAGATGAAATGTAAGTTGTTTACCTGAAAGTATGCTTACTCATTATGCCTGTGGTTTCATGTTTGTATGAATACATGAACTTTTTTCTTATTTTTCCTAGAAAATAGATGTCTTTTATTTCTATAAATTGGGAAGTTTTCCATATAGAATCTGGAAAAGAACCATTGCTTGATTGAAATTTGAAATATTGGAAAACGAATAGACTTTTAAGTCGTGAGTCGGGGCTCAAATGTTTAAATTAAGTCATGAAGGTTTGTTTGTTTGGCGATTGGAATGCTGGTCCTTTCGTTTTAGTTTTGATTGACGATAATACCGATTGATCTCCATCCTTTCTTGGATTGTAATGCTAGTTTTGGTAGATGTGAAAGGTTGATGAGAGATGGAAGGTGAAGTGAAATTGTAATGCTAATTTGGTAGCTCAATATCTCAGTTTATATTCAATTTTAGCAAATTTTGGTTCAGTTCTCCGGTTTAGTTTTATTCAGTATTTTAAAATTGATTTTTCATTGTGTACTAATGAAAAATAAAATGAGAAAAAAATCATAGTATAGGAAACTCAAAAACTTAAAATCATATTAAGTAATAATGTGGTCCCATGGAACACTTATTGTGCTATATTTATTTTTGTCAAGAATTTGCACCTCCAACTATTGCTTGAGAAAAGCAAGAACAAAGACGAATTTTTGTACGTAACATCAAACGACAATTTGGAAAATAATATTTCAAGTTAATTATGTGAATTACAAATTTGTTGCTACTTTGACTTGTTTCATGAAGAATTTAATTGTTAATTGATTTTTTTCAAGAAGTCCAGGCCCATAAATTGACTCAACAAAAGTCATCATTTTTCTTCAACCTACCATTGTTGAATTTTGTTTCTTCAGCCTGTCATTGTTGAATATTATGTCCCCCCCCCTTGTGGTGTCACCAATGACATCTATGGGGGGATAATTTCCCCTATAAAGGAGTTGTTGCGCTCCTCCAAAAACACCACCAAGAACACCAAGACAAGAGTGTAGTAAAAGTGTGAATTTGAGAGTTGTTTTGTAATATATTCTTGTGAATAATAGAAGAATTTTTTTCTCTCAAATTCGTGTTTACCAACGCCTTATTTGGGCTTCAACAAGTGGTATCAGAGCCAAGTTAAAAGTGTTGGTCGAGTTTTTTTTGGGTGACGAGAATACTGTTCATCGAAATTCTGTCGAAAATTGTTCATCGGGGTTTTCTGAGCTCTGTTCGAAATATAATTTTGACTGCATCATGGATTCGTCTCGTCGAATGGAGTTCAACGCACCAAACGACAACCTAATCGGAGTTCAAACAAGCCCAGAAATTGCAGTCAAAGTTCGGTCAACTTTGTCGGAATTTTGTCAGTGACGGAGATACTGTTCATCGGAGTTCTGCCGGAGACGACGACACTATTCACTAGAAAACGACGGAGAAGACGATCGAAAATATTATTCATAGTCGGAATCTGCAATAGTTTCAAAAATTACAAATTGACCCCTCGAGTTTTCTGAAATTTTAGTTTGGTCCCTCAACTTTTAGAAAATGACATATTGGCCTTTGATCTTTCTGAAATTATAGTTTGATCCTTGATCTTTCTGAAATTATAATTTGATCTCCAAAATTTTTGAACTTATTATTCTATCCCAATAGTGGAATTTTGGCCTTGAAGTGTCAATTCCACCTTTTTGACTGTTCCGGACGTAATGGTGAGCTCTATTGTTCAAAATCGAACCTCGTTTTGGTGAATTAAGCTATTGCAAGGTGATAATGACCACAGAAGAGTCAACATCATCTTTCTGAGCCATGGTAATGCTCATTCTCACCAACTACACGTTGTGGAGACCTCGGATGGAAGATCTCCTAAGCTGTAAAGATTTATTCGATTCTATCGAGTTGAAAGGTGAAAATCCTGATCCCGCCAAGGAGTCAGAATGGAAGAAATCAAACCAAAAAATTATAGGTCAAATCCGTCAATGGATTGATCATAGTGTTTTCCACCATGTTGCACAAGAGACAGACACATATACATTTTGGAAGAAGTTGGAGGACATGTACCAGGCCAAGACCGTTCAGAATGAAGCCCTATTGATGAGGCATTTAGTCAACATGAAGCTTAAAAATGGAACTTCAGTTTCCGAGCATACCGATAAGTTCCAGAGCTTGGTCAACCAGTTGTCGTTTGTAGAGATGCCACTTGGCGATGAAGTTCAGGCGCTGCTACTACTAAGTTCCCTTCCCGATAGTTGGGAAACGATGGTAGTATCACTCAGCAACTCAGCGCCAAATGACAAACTTATCATGTTAATGATCAAGGATGTTATATTTAGTGAAGAGGCAAGGAGAAAGGACATGGGCACAGATCAGACTCATGCCCTTGTCACAGATAACCGGGGGAGGCAACAAAAGAGTAGCAAAGGCAAATGGAGAGGCAGAAGTAAGAGTAGAGGAAGATGCACTGATGGCAGGAAACCAACATATAAGTGCCATCATTGTGGAATTGAAAGACATATGAAGAAGAACTGCTACAAATGGAAAGAGGAGCAAGCCAGAGCAGTTCGCAGCGGAAGAACAAGGATGGAGAAACATTAGTTACTATTCTTGGAGATGTAGCTTATTGTTCAACCCATGCTGAGACATGCC
>JAOTQR010007576.1:0-18443 GCA_025774065.1 Solanum ossicruentum
CACAATTGAAAAAATGCACTTGTTAAGTGGGGCCCCATTAATATTAATGGGGCCCCACTTAACAAGTGCATTTTTAAGTAGGGCCCCATTAATATTAATGGGGCCCCACTTAACAAGTGCAAGGAATCATGAATCAATTCCACATATCTTAGATAACCTAGAAGAAATAAGAAGAAAATTATTTTAGAAGAAATCCCTTCTTGAATTTCCAAGTTGAATCTTTAATGGCACACTTGAGAGTAGTTCTTAGAAGAGTGACTTTGAGTATTCTAAGTATAATGAATGAATTTGAATAAGAAAGAGTGAGTATAGGTCTTTTTAGGGGTATAGGATATGTTAGAAAGTCACAAAATACACTTACAAATCACTAAAATTATGAGAAAGACATTAAAAAAAAACGAGCACTAAAAGGTGCCCAGGTGACCCATGAAAGAGCATCATGGTTCATGCAACACACCGCGGACTGTATAAGTGTTTGTGGTAAGGGTCTTCAGTCACTTAGTCAAATTTCAGAAAAAGATTGTTTCCACTAACGGTTCACGATCCATTCAAAGATGCACTGATCGTACAATGGTCCGTACAAATTACCTAAGTTTCGAGACAGTAATTTTATACTTAGAACCACATTTTACGATGAGGGCTTCACAAAACACCACACCACTGCTCGTGGTGGGTATCACGAGACCTCACTACGGCATGTGGTGGGTTGCACGGCCCGTACAATGGCCCTTGATGGCTACCTTAGCCAATTCATGGCTTGAAGGATGGGGCTCCTACCAAGGGCCACTTCAATGGCCAGTGGTGAGGATCACGACTCGCAGGAGATGCCTTGGAGGGCCTCCAAGCCTAAAATCCTTTCTTAGGCCACACAATTTCATACACAAGCATCCCCCATGTGTCACACACCTCTGTAAACTTGGTTTTAAGCATCAAAAATTCTCATTAGATCCGGGTCCTTACATCATTATTTGGCATTACAAGCCTAATTCACAATATCAACTCACATGTTTTAATAAATTACAATTAGATATGGATTCATGAATCCATTCATATATGTCATCACTTCCATATCCCTAATACCCAATCATATCCTCTAGAATAATTCACTAATTCCCAAGTTTATATTGAATAGAAATGCTAACTTCAATTAACCTCAACAAAAGTTAGAATCTACTTACCTATAATTAGCCAATCAATCACTGAACTGACAATGTCTTCCCCTTCTGAATCAAATCTGAAATAGTACAATCTACTCGAAAATGAATTCACAATCTCAATATGGGACTAACAACACCAAATGCAGAAATTCCAGAAAAGGGCCAAAAATCATCCAAAAACATATTACCAGAATTCAACTCAATTTCTGAAATTTTTTTAGATTAAAGTATTCCGCTTATGATTAGGAAACAACCAGTGAAAACCAATTCAAAAACGAAATCCAAATGAGTTCACAATCATCAATTTCATGAAAATTCCAAAGTTCATGTAAATCTCTAATTTCCTCAATTGAATATTCCAATTTGAAGTTAAAATCAAGAGATAATTAATGGATAATAATAAGCAAAGTGAAAAATACATTTTTCAATGAAAAGCCTTTGAAAAATTGACCAAAATTCATCCAAGCCGAACTCTCAAAATTTGAAAATAGGAAAATATTGATACACATCGGTCTGAAAACCCCTTTCTAATGTCTCTATTGCGATACCCGTACATGCCAGCAAGCGTCGCTTATAGCGAATCCTGGATCACTATAGTGAAGAATTATTTACTATAACGGCCATGCCTTCGTTATAGTGAGGCCTGCCTTAGATCACAACAAAAACTGTTCCAAACAATTTCAAGACTCAAAATAAATCCTCGAGATTCATTTGTAACCACAATATATACAAACCATATATGCAACCTTACTAAATTCAACATTCCGAACTCAATGGAATCATCAGAAATCAAATCTGAGGCCTCCTTGATCCAGAACCTGATTAAGCGCCTTAAATTAAACTTAGGTCGCTTGAAACATCAAGACAACACTAGGGAAAAGTAAGCAAAGTATTTTTAGCACTAAAATCACTTACTGAGACCATTGGAACAATTAGAAAATCAATCTGACCACCTAAGCTTAAAATGTTGACCAAAGTTAATCCAAATTAAAACTTTAACTCAATTTTCAACTCCGGAGCTAAAATCCATGTAACAACATTGAATCTGTTGCTATCTACTCTCCTAGACCAACTTTTTATATTTTAAAATGGATTGAGTCGATGAAATTTTATTTTGAGACTCGAATCTTTGAGTGACTCAAACTTCCAAAATTTGGTAATTCAAACCTCAAAAAATTCAATCTTTGGCAAAAATCTCAACTTTCACAAAATTTTAGAAAATAATTTTCAAAGTCAAGAAAACATGACTCATAGCCTCTAATGAGTGGGGTAAAATGATAATTTTGTCAAAAAAGTAAAAGATCATTGTTAAGGTCATTACATCGATCCTCTCTACTAAGGTACATAGACATTTAAAATTATATTCTATGTTTAGTTGCATGAGCGTCAGAAAACCACATGTTCCTTCTTGGTCAATCATATAGAAGTTAAGGCTATGAGTACTCTTTCATCAAAGTCACCAAATGGTGGTGACTCAATATGGAAAACCCTTATGAAATATGAGCTTCTCTACTAGAAGTTGAAATCTTCAAATTCTTCACGGCTACAAGTTGGGGTCTCAAATTAGTCAAGAAGTCAAATTTAAATCTTCAAATTCTTTAAGTCTGCAAATTAGGGTCTCAGATCAGTCAAGTATACAAATAAATATTCAAATCTAAAAAATGGACACTCAAATCAACCAAATATGCAAATTAATATTCAAATCTGCAAAATGGGCTCTCAAATCAACAAAGTATGCAAGTTCAAGTCTTCACATTCTTCATGGTTACAAGATGGAATCTCAAATAGACTAAGTTTACATGTTTAAGTCTTTAAATTTGTTAAATTTGCAAGTTAAATTTTTAAATCAACCAAGTTTGCAAGTCGAAGTCTTTATGCAAGTTGGGGTCTCGAATCAACCAAGTTTCCAAGCTAAATTCTTCATATCTGTAAGTTGGGATCTCAAACCAAAAAGTATGAAAGTTGAAATCGCAAAACTCTTCAAGTTCACATATTTGGTCTCAAGTCATCCATGTATACAAGTTGAAGTCTTCAAAATCTCAAGTCTATGGGTAAAAAGTCTGAAATTAACCAAGTTCGTAAGTTGGAGTCTTTAAGTCTTTTAAGTATATAGATTAAGTCTCTCATTCTCCAAATATATAAATTAAAATCTTCAAAAATTCTTCAAGTCTGCAAGTTTGATGTATTAAATTAACTAGGCCCACAAGTTGGACTTTTCAAATCCTCCAAGTCTTCAAGTTGAAATTTGAAATCCACTATGGTTGCAAAGTTGAGTTCTTTCAATCCACCAAGTGGGTGAAAATCAAGAGAATATTCAAACTTTGCAAGTTGAAGTCTTCAAATTGAAGTTTTAGATTTGTCATGCTTGCAAATTGTCGAGTCTACAAGTTAAAGTCTTCAAGCATTGACCTTTCTTAGGATGAGAATGTGTATCCACTCATTTGTGTCATTAGAATACCATAAAGCTACCTTTCTTTGAGTGAAAATGTGTATTCAATCCTTTGTGCCTTCAGAATACTATAAGATTACCTTTCGTAATATGAAAATGTACATTCATTCTTTTGCATTCAGAATACCACAAAATTACCTTTCTTAGAGTAGGAATGTGTATCCATTCTTTTGGGCCTTCAAAATAATACCATAAAATTACCTTTTTTAGGGAGGGGATGCATATCCATCCCTTTGAGCCATAAAAATATCATATAATTCTTTCTTAAGGAGAAAATATATATCCATTCCTTTTTGCCATAAGAATTCCTTCACATTACCTTTCTTAGGGCATAGATATGTATCTATTCTTTTTTGCCATAAGAATATCTTCAAATAATTTTTCTTAGTGAGAGGATAAGTATTCATCTCCTTACATTGTAAGGTTACCTTCTTCACAGTTCATCCTTTGAAACCTAACTACAAAGGGGGGGGGGGGGTTAACAAGTATAGGAGAATTGTTACCTATCAAAATGTGTATATAAAATATTTTGTGAGGCAACACAAATATGAAATTTTCTTTAGGACAAAATCTAGGTCAACTTAAAAAATTATCTAGAATGATTCTGGAGTGTGAAATTCTAAATTTTAGATGTGCTATATGTGAATATGTTTATTCTCTTAGAATCAAGCGATCATAATTTTGACACTCCTACAGCAGTAGATGTTTTTGATTGTGTTATCGTGCAAATTTGAAACTGTTGGCTCATCAAAATCTGAGGCTAACTTCATGATAATATCTTAAACAATTTTCATGGTGTTAAATTTTAAATTTGAGATATGTTTTAAATCTTTGTGTCTAGTTTCAAAAAATCAAGCAGCTTATGATTTTGTCATTCCTATGACAAGATACAAAATTTTTAGTAAAGCCTCACAAGTATGAAATTTTCAGCATGACAGAATTTGGAGCTGAATTCAAAAATTTATCTAGGACAATTATGAAGGTATTAAATTCTAAATTTTTTGATATATCATAGATCTACTAGTATAATTTTAAAATATCAAATTGTTCATGATTTTGATATTTCTGCAATAAGATATGAATTTTCGATGACAGACATGCCAAGCTTTAGAAAAGGCGACAAAAATCAAGGGAGAAAAAGAAAAAGCATTATGGTGCTGATGCGTCAAGCCACATTGATGCAAAATAATGAAGATTAGACTTTTATTTATAGAGGTTTATTGGAATCTACCATAATTAGTCTCGAACCAAAATTAGGCTTCTACAAAATTGACTCCTACTTGAATTTCAAATGTTCAGGCGACGGAATATTACCTATGCCATGTAGAAGTTAGATTGTTGTACATGTTATTTAAGGCTAAATATCCCTCTAATCCTATTATAGGTGGAGGAGTTTTAATTGCAAAGCTACGACCGTGTGTTGTTTATTGATCCCATAAAATTACTGCCACAAAATTATGGCTAATAGATTTCACAATTTTGATATTTTTTTCAACGTAAATTAAAAAAAGGGGCGATCAATTGAACATTTACATTTATCACAAACACGTTTCATTTGGTGCATCATGGATTATTTTGTGATAATTTTTTATATATGAAAAGTAATTTAATTAATATATCAAGTCTAGTCTTCACAAGGCTAAATATTTCAACTGGACTTAAAGTTGGAGGACATTTTAATCATCTAAAATTTATTAAATATAAATATATAAAATAATTTAGAGTATATTAAATTTAAGATATATTCATCCAAATAAATATTGTGGATTAATTAATTGAATTAATTATTAAGCCTAATAAATGTCAATTTAGTTAAAAGTCCAAAATCATCAAATTGGACTACTTCATTGAGTTGGGCTACAGTATACGATCCCACTTTACTAAGCTCAATGTCGTCTCATCATAGAGGCCCATTTTGTTGTCATGTGTCGAATGACATTGCATGCTAAGTCAAATAATGAAGCCAATAGGATGATGTCATGTATCAATATCACATGATATTCTCATCCCAATCAAAAGTCAACAAAAATATGTCATGTATTGTAATGACCCTCCAGGTCATTTCTCCACTCTTTATTCTTTTTAGTGTTGAAAGAGTTTTTTTGTAGCAACCCCACATCATTTAGGACCTATAGGATTAACAATCAGGTTGCTTGGTCATTTATTTATTTTTTATGCTAATTTCTATATTTTGAAGTTCTTGGAGTTGAACAATTGACTTTGGTCAAAAATCAAGGAAGATGCCCTCGGAATGTAACTCTAACTATTCCATTGGCTCTAGAATGGTCATTTTAGGTTGAGAGCATGGTTAGCTAGATTTTTGAAACAAACATTTCAAGTGTATGCCGATAAGCATTTTATCATTTAAACTTTTGATGTAAGTTTAACTTCGATCAACATTCTTGGAAATCACGCTCGGATGAGACTTAGTTAGTGCAGTTAACACTGGAACATTAAATTTGGTCTAGAATGATCTTTCATGCATATCCTAAGGCTTTCGGTCTCATTCTAAGCCCATTGGCGTATTTTGGTTTAAAAGGTGCTAGGACGTGGAATTCATTTTTTATTGAAATGAACTCCATAAGGAATTTTGACTGCAAGATTGAGTTCGGTATATTGTTTTCAATCAAATTCCATAGATAATTTGATGTCCCAAGACTCTAAATGAGTTTGGAGCATTAAAATCAACTTTTGGCATGTGATGTTACCGATGCAGCAAATTTTTTTCCTCTGTGTTTGGAAACATGAAAGCTACATGTCATGGAGAGTAAACATGTTTTTCCTTCGTGTTGATAGGCTCGGAAACTTCACATTAATGGAGGGTTAATCCTAGCAACTTAAAGACACACTCTTCAGCTTTTCCTCTCAATTTCAGAATGCGATAACTAGAGTTAGGAGACTCCATTTTGGGTTATTCGAAGTGTACAGTGCTTGGAAAATTCATGGATGCATATTGGATGTCGGAGATTTTTGAGGGATCTTCCTTTGATATATTTTCTGAGTTTTAAGTATTGCTTGCTCTTGATTTTCCCTCTTTCATGGTGGTTTTAATTTCTTAAGATATAGACCTCTATTTGTGGTGATTCAAAGTGTGTTGCATCTGTGTTGATCATGGGTATGTTATGGATTCATTTGAATCATCACAGACTATGTTTTCTAGGTAACTCTCCTCCCAAGGGAGTTATCCAAGCTCATTGTTAAGCTTTTTAATTGTGAATTTGTTGCATGATCTCATTTCTTCTGTTCTAAGCCTCATATTGTGACCCATTTTAGGATACAAGTTTAATATTTAATTTATAACTTTTTCAAAGAGTTCATTTTAGAATTCTAATTATGGATCCCACAACTTTGTTTTGACCCAATTTTGGATTTATCTCTAGAAAATGCAATTTGGTGTCAAAACATTTGTATTGACATGGAAATGAATATTTTAAAAGAGAGGTAGCGTTTAAAGGTGATTTGAGCACAGATAGCTCTCATGAATTGAATTTGGAACACGCATGATCTGTTTAGAGATAGTCAACAGTCTCTATTCTTGACTAGGCTCTCATGGATAATGGTTTTAAATTTCATGATAACTTGACTTTATTTGTCTTGTATTCTATTTCTTTCCATTCTATCTTAATTGTGTGATTTTAGGCCGTGCCTTACACTAGTATAGTCCTTTAAAATCTTAGTTTAGACTTGGAGTTGTGGTGTGTCGGTATTTAGAGTGTAATGTTCTTTAAAGAAGATTTTTGGGTGACCTTAGATTACAGTTGAGCTATAGTTGCTTCATTGTGGACTTTATATTATAGCTAGATATGCCTTCCATTAAAGCTTATTTAGGGTAGTATGCTTGAGCTAGTGCTCGAGACTTTGGTGGCTTGTCATAGCCATATGTTTAACTTATATGTGCTCGATCTTGAGGTGGAGCTTATAGTCTTGAGGTAAGACATCAATCCTAAAGATCATTCTCCCCCATGCTTGGTTATGAGCTGTTGAGAATTCTTAGTTGTATACTTAGTTGAATGATGGTGCTATACATATCGAAGTATAGTTATTTTGTATTATTGGGCTCGAGGCCTTGTTCGAGGAGCAGCTGAACCACAGGTTAGTTCTCTCAGACTTTGTCTTTATAGAGGCAGTGGCTTGACTTCCTAGCTTGTATGTGATGCTTGGATGCTAGATGGCATGCATCGCATTGGTTGCTCATTCATACTGATTTTGTTGTATAATCCTAATTCATGCATTGACTGATATTCATGCACAGAGACTGAGAGATGGTTTTTCATTGCTAATGTAACACTAGTTTCTATGTTCTTGATGTTGGATTAGTTCAAAACTAGTTTTTAATAGGATTTGTACTACCTTGACCACATGACTTTATAGATTTGCTTACTTTCAAAGCGACTAGGACGTGCTCTTTTTCTACTTGAGAATGTTGAAGCATCTGAAATTACCTCAGATTTTATAATTTACTAGCTGATGGGTTGATGCCCTTTTCTACATTATGTCTATTATAATTCCTTCAATATTATCAATAGAGATGAGGATAATGATAAGTTCTAATGCAAACCCAAGCAGTGTATACAGGTTTCCCAATCCTGCATGAGACTTTCACATTGAGAGTACTATTGTACAGTTCTGAGGTAATGTGCAGGTCCTATCTTGCTAGCTAGGTTGGGGTAGGTCATATATACTTGTGGATGTTCACTATGGAGATGTCTCATGCATTGCATCCATATGCATCACCGTCATCGGTATATTATTTATTACTTGGTCTGTAATAGTATGGGGTGTAGGTTATGATTCTATTGCTTATTGTACCACCGGTGATATGGGACACCAGTTAGTTGTTGTTTGGTCATATTTGCATTTGCATGTGTTGTGTTACTTTTATTAGTCAGCGACTTGTTCCTTGAATGAATATGTACTTTTTTAGCCTGGTTGGACTAGATCCTAGGTTGCTAGGTTATTTAGAGTATTTTTATTTTTGGACTGTCTGTCCCTTTTTTAGTAGACTTTATACGTTATCTTTCATTTTAGTAGATAGTGATGAGTCCATATTTCGAACTCATTTTGGTGGATAGATTGCAAAGAAACATTATCCTTAGTATGCTATTATTTCCAACTTCTAACAAATATGTGTGTGTTATGATAGGAGATAGGAGTAGAAGTGCACAAATAGACATTACTTGATGAAATCTTGGAAAGGGAGCAAAAGTGCAGAAATGCGAAAAAAAGTGATATCGCCAACATAATTGGTGATCTACCCAACACTCAGGGCGATCGCCTGTCATTTTAGCAATCAAGGTTCCATATCAAGTCAAGAAGGCGGTCAAATTCGACAATGCAACGCATGTCCGGTGCACCACTGAATTGGACAAGAGATCACCTAAAGTTGTAGTACCCAAAGCCCCAATACACTGATAGGAAGGTGAAAAGTTAGGCTGGCATGATTTTAAAGAAAAAGTGCAGATTTTGCTGAAGCATAGGACATACGAGCATACCTATGAGTTGTAGGGTGTTTCGTAGCAAGAATAGAGACCAAAGTTCGGAAACCTGCTAAGTGGAGGTCATCCCTATGAGGCCATCCTACGAGTCATAAGTCTCACTACGGCTCATATAGGTGGACTCATAGCAGGAATTGGAGAGCCAAAATGTTGGACCAAAAATTGAAGGCCAAGACAACGAGAGGAACATACGAGTCATAGCTCAAGCAACGACTCGTGCCTATGGGTCGTATCAGTTTAGTCCAAGATGCCAAGAACCTGGGACCCCAAGTACGACTCGTAGGTCATCTTACGAGTTGTACCTACGAGACTTATTAGCTGCTAGCTGTCTTTTCTATGTAAATTCTAGGGTAACTTTGCAAATACAATATATAGTTTAAGTTAGGGCTTTAGAAAAGATGACGTCAACCAGAGGAGATTTTATCATCTTTGAATAAACTCTCTCAAGTATTTTTAGGTTTTTAGCTTAGATTATCTTTTTCTCATGGAAAACCCAATTTTGGGGATTGTAAACCTTGCTTTGTGCTCATTATCTATCTATCAAGCTTTTGGTTTGCTACTTGTGGTGTCTTCAATATTTATTGCCTTGGGTAAAATTCTCAATCATGTTATTTATTTGCATTTTTATTGGTTTTGCCTCAGCCATGAGTAGCTAAGCACCCAAAACTTGGGCTTGTGGGGTAGTTGAGTTAAGATGACCTAGGTTTATTGCATTTCTATGATTGGAGTTTTATATGTATTGTCTATTTCCCTTCATTATAATTGTTGTTTGGTGGTGGCCAACACCAAACCCTGCCTACTATCACAAGCCCGACAAAGGTAGTGATGAATAGGAAAAGGGAAGTAGATGACAGATTCAATTGATGCCTTCTCGTCTAATCGACGAAACCTGACCAAGGGGAGGTTGACTGGGACAATTGGTAACAGTTAGTTGGCACGCCATGGTTGCCGACCAAGCGCCATGGTGAAATTCAACCTTCACCTTCACAAGAGAGTAGGAAGAACCTAAGTTACTGTCCTGCATATGACTCTTTAATTGTAGTTATGTTACTTAGGGTAATCGAGTCAATGAACCATGGGAAACACAATTCCCAAATTGTCCCTAAAATTGAGTGTTTTCCCACATAGCATTATAGTCGTAATTTTACTTTTGTTTCTGAATTTCAACCCTCCCCCCCCCCAATATAAAGATTTTAGTTATTGATACTAGAAATGATTAGTAGTGAAATTTTGTAGTCAAGCCCCGTATTCCATGTAGATTCGACCCTACCCTTCGGTTAGGTTAATTGCTGACAGCGACCACTTTCTTATTGGAGTGTGAACACCATTAGAAGGTGATATGAGGATATTTTGGGGCATCTCCGAATTAGATTAGCAAAATGAAAAGTCAATGCCTAATGTTGCAGAAGAAAGAGCCTTTTTAAAAAGAAAAGCAGTCAAGTGCACATTCGGCGCGTTGCTGGAGTGCTCGACGATGGTCAACCTTGACTACCGAATGTAATTTCGCAGCACAAACTTTTACACATTTGCATGGAGTATATAAGCAATTTTAAAAAGCACATTGCACATATCGGTTCATACCATATTAGAACAATTAGTCTGTAGTAGTAGTACTACATTGAACTTTCCTCTTAGAGTACAAAGGGGGTTAGGGTTTTGAAGCTTTTGTGAAGCAAATTGGAGAAGATTGGCTAGTGATAATCAACTAATTTTTATTCAATCTTTTTATCCATGACATTTGTTGCTATGTTTGATATCAAATCCTAAAATTCTAGCATGTGTGGCTAAAACCCCCATGTTAAGTGTGTGCTATTGATATGAGTCTTTTATTTATTTGCTGGGTCTTTGATATTTTGACTTGTATGTAGTTGATTTAAGTGAATTTAGATTCATTCCTATGTTTAATCTATAATTATAAAGTTTCAAACTCGGGGTTTTACATTAGATCTCTGATTGTTGCTTTAGTCAGAATGCAGAGTGTGCAGTGGATATAAGGATTGGAAACCTCTTGGGGTTCCAATAGAAGTCCATAGCCATGGATTTAGTGGCCAAGGTATTAGGGGTTTTGCTGAGAATTCTTATGCCAAGAGTGTCTTTGCCGTTCCGCATACGATTTCTTAGTTGATTCATGTGAAACACCCATGTATCATAGCTAATACGGGTTAGAAGCAACCTATCCCATTCACTCAATATCAACTCATTTAGTCAAATATCTAGACCCAGTTGGTAGATCGATTCCCATATTTGCATATCCCTAACATGTCTCCTTAATAGCTATTTAAATCATTAATTAAAATATGTTTAGATCAACCATTAATTTGATTATTACAACCCCCTAGATCCTGTAATTGTTTAGGCCAATGAGTCACTTCTACCTTAAACAACGATTCCCTATGGGATCGACCCCAACCTCTAAAGTTAGTTATTATGTTGATGATGACTGCCCTGCTTCCTATGAGTAGTTGGGTTGAGCGACATCAAAAATGGCGCTTACTGGAGAATCAACGTGTTTATATTGGAAGTGTTTGTTGAGCTTTATTCTTGTAGTTAGAGTTGTCTTTACTATTTTCTAATTGTTTTTGCTACTGAAGAATAGGTGCTAAAATAGATGATGAATGCAGTGTAAAAGGTGAAATCATGGAAGAAGTAAACGAACTCTAGAATATCAAATGTCACCAAGTGAGCAATGTCATGGCAATCTTGTTTCCCTCGATAGCTGCAAATGTTGAGTTCAAAATCGTTGATACAATACTGCAGTTACTTCATCTTAGGTGATTATTCAGTGGACAAGAATATGAAGACCCCCATGAACACCTTCAGGACTTTATTGATGTGTGTTCACCATTCAAGTATTGGGGTGTCACAAAAGAGGCTATTAGACTGAGGCTTTTCCTTTTCTCCATAATGGAAGAGGTCGTAAAGTAGTTGGCTGAGCTTCCCCCTAGAGCAATTGTATCATTGCAGAATTACGGAACAAGTTCCTTAAGAGATTCTTCCCACCTTTAAGATAGATTAAGCTGAGGAGGAATATAGAAAATTTTAGAAGAATTAATGATGAGGCCTTACATGGGGCTTGGCAGTACTTTCGAAAGCTTCTACTTCAGTGTCCTACTCCTGGATTCTTAATCATTTGTTGCTGCAATATTTCAATGTAAGCTTGAGTGTCGTCAATAAGAGTTTGATAGATCAGCTAGTCTAAGGCAAGCTTATAAAGCAAACATTTGCAGCAGCTGCAGAGTTACTAGATAAATTGACTAAAACAAGCAAGGCATGGTACACTCATGAGGATTACGCTTCATTTGCAAAAAGGGGAATATCCGAGGAACAGTTGTCTAAGGAGAATGAGTGAGATGAGCTTATATAAAAAATGGCGAAAATCTAGATTTTTATAATGCGATATGTGAACAAGGTGCAACAATTTAATGTGGAGCTGAGTGAGCATGATCGTGTGGAAGAGGTATACTTCATTGGGAAAAATATTGGGTTCTCGACTGACCTTTCAGCGATCACCTAAAATCAAGGTCAGAACTTTGGTATTGGTTGGACTGATGGTCGAGGGATGAGCAAATCTTTGCAATATCATGATGAGAGACAAGAGAGGTTCAATTCATCTCAATGGTGGGTCAAGCCGAACAAATCAAAGATTAATGTGATGCTTGCTCTCATCTTGAACTAAGTGGAAGCTTCGGACAAAGTGGTAGGTGAGATGATGTTGGGACTCTCTCAATTAATCAACACAGTGTTGTCTCATGCAGCCTCAATTAAAAGTTTGGAAGCTTATTTATCAGTTCTCTAAGTGCAGATGCATAACTTAATAAAAGGCAATGACCAAATATGCATGACTATCACCATCGAAAGTAGCCACCATTGTGTATCTAGCATGGGCTCTGATACCCTTTTATTTGGGAAAATTGAGGAATCCAGAAGAAGCAATAAAGTAGAGGTAAAAGAAAATAACATCATCCCCGATGAGTTTAAGATTATATGTGATGTTGAAGATGGAGATTGATTAATAGGAGCTAAATAGGAAAAGGGGAGTCACTCCTCCAAAGTTGTACATAGATGTTGCAAGGTTCACACAACAGCAAGGGAGGGAAAGTGACAAATCTATGTTTCAAAAATTTCTATCCATCTTCACTTCTTTGTTGATTGATATCCCACTGGTTGAGGCCCTTAATAAGATGCCCGCATATGTACAATTTATGAAGAAATTGGTGACTAAAAAGAGAGACTTAGTTTGTGAAATAATTGAGATTCCACATAGCTATAGCTCCCTTTTTACTAGACAAGTGGCAACAAGAAAGGATGATTTGGGTGTGTTCACGGTACCATGCACTATCAAAGCATGCAATTTTGGGAGAGACCTATGTAATTTAGAGGCTAGTGTAAATTTGATGCCTCAAATGGTGTTTTAACAGGTTGGTAGAAATTACTTTGGTCCTGATAACCATGAAGCTATATATGGCTGATTGATCAATCAAAAGGTCGATCGGGATATTGTATGACGTTTTGGTGAGAGTAAATAAGTTCATATTCCAAGCTGACTTCATAGTTTTATACTGCGACCTGGATATTGATGTGCCTATTATTTTGGGATGACCGTTTCTAGCTATAGGTAGAGCCTTGGCGGATGTTGAAAGTGGAAGTTTGAAATTCAGGGTGAATGGTAAGGAAGTAAGCTTCAATATTGATAAAGCACTACAAAGGCCTAATGAGTTCCATGTAAATACTACTGTTGATGTGATAAATGAGGTTGTGCAAGACCTAGGGGAGTTAGTTTATTCAAGAGCTGACTCAACAGCTGAAATTATGTTGAATTATATTGAGGAGGATGAGAATGATTGTGCTGAAGTAATGGCTACCATGATAGGGGCCGTAGGTCATTCATGAAACCTGGCTAAGCTTGATATGGATTTGAAAAATAAAAAAGCACATCCAGCAAAACCATTTCTTGAAGAGCTACCAAAAAACAAGCTAAATGAACTACCAAATAATTTGCAATATGCCTTCTTGGGGGACAACAAAAGCTTGTCGATAATTATTGCAACTGGTTTATAAGAAAAACAAATTAAGGCTCTTGTTAGGGTGCTCAAGAAAAATGTCAAGGCTATTGGCTGGACAATAGCCAATATCGTGGGCATTCCTTCGGGGATTTGCACCAACAAGATCAAATTGGTTGAGGGATGTAAGTCAACTGTTGAGCACCAATGCAGGCTCAATCACCTCATATAGGAAGTAGTGCAAAAAGAGCCCACTAAGTGGTTGGACGCTGGAGTGATATACCCAATTGTAGATAGTAATTGGACAAGTCCAATCAAGTGTATGCCCAAGAAAGGAGGCATGACAGTGGCTCCAAATGAAAAGGGCCAATAATATCAACCGACCAATCACCGGGTGGAGAATCTGCATGGATAAACAAAAGTTAGATGCATCAACAGAGAAAATTTATTTCCCACTACCATTCATGGACTAAATTCTAGATAGACTTGCCGAAAGAGAGTGGTATAATTTTCTTGATGGATATTCCGGGTATCATCAAATATTATTGCACCTGAAGATCAATATAAGACCACTTTTACATGTTCTTATGGTACGTTCGCTTCCAAGAGAATGTCGTTTGAGTTATGTAATGCTCCTGCCACATTCCAAAGATGTATGTTTTCTATTTCTTCCCACATGGTTGAAGATTCAATGGAGTTATTTATGGATGATTTCTCAGTGGTGTGTTGAAACAAACTTGGTGCTCAATTGGAAAAAATGTCACTTCATGGTCAAAGAGGGAATAGTGTCACGCCATAAGATTTTGGGGAAGGGGTTGCAGGTTGACCAAGCCAAAGTTCAAATAATTGCAAAGCTCCCTCCTCCTATTTCAGTCAAGGAGTGAGAAGTTTTTTAGGGCACGCTGGATTCTACAGAAGGTTCATAAAAGACTTTGTGAAAATGGTGAGTCCCATGTGTAAGCTGTAGGAAAAAGAATCACAATTTGTTTTTGATCATGCATACTTGCAATCATTTGAAACTCTCAAACAGAAATTGATTGAAGCTCCAGTGATAATATCTCTGGATTGGTTTAAATCGTTGAAAGTGATGTGTGATACAAGTGGTGTGGCCCTTGGGACAATGCTAGGTGAACGAGTTGGGAAACTCTTTCACTCAATTTATTATGCTAGCAAGATGTTGAATACAACCTAGAAAAATTATACAGTGACAGAGTAGGAGTTGTTAGCTGTAGTGTACGCATTTGAAAAATTCTGGGCATATCTCCTTAGTACAAGATTTGTTGTTCACATGATCATACTGTACTTCACTATCATATGGCGAAGAAGGATGCTAAATTAAGGCTTATACGGTGGGTATTGTTACTGCAGGAATTTGATTTTGAGGTGAGGGATAGAAAAAGCTGTGAAAATCAAGTGGATGACCATTTGTCCGTACTTGAATCACCAATATCTCAAGTTGAAGAGGAGGAAATTTCTGGTAATTTTCCAGATGAAGCGGTGATGAAATTCATTGTGGTGTCTATGTCTTGGTATGTTGATTTTGCAAATTATTTGATTAGTAAAATCATACCCGATTTTGCAAAGCCTCACCAGAGGAGAAAATTATTGCATGATGTGAAGAAATACTATTAGGATAAGTTGTACCTCTTTAAAGAATGTTTGGATAACATGATCCGAAGATGTGTTCCTGAGTTAACAATGTAGGCTATTTTAGAGGAATGTCATTCATCAGTAGTAGGAGGCAATCATGGAGGAATTTGGACTGCATCTACATTATTTCAGAGTGGATATTATTGGCTAATCTTGCATAAATATGCTCACGAAATCACCAAAGCATGCCTCAAGTGCTAATTACAAGGAAGTATTTCAAGAAAGCACAAATTTCCATTGGCACCAATCTTAGAGCTAGAAGTATTCAAAGTGTAGGGGTGGATTTTATAGGGCCATTGACAAGCTCTTCTGGAATAAGTATATCCTGTTTGCTGCTAATTATCTATCAAAGTGGGTTGAAGCTATGTCATTAACAACAAGTGATGGCAAAGGAATAGTGCAATTCTTAAAGAGAAACATTCTCACTCGCTTTGATACTCCTAGGGCCATCATTACAGACAGGAGATCTTATTTCAACAAAATGTTTAGAGCATTATTGAGTAAGTGTGGGGTGAAGCACTGGGTAACAACCCTATATCATCCTCAAGAAAATGAGCAGGTAGAAGTGTCTAACAAAGAAATCAAAATGATTTTTGCAAAAACTGTGAACGGGAGTAGGAGTGATTGGCAGCCAAGCTTGATGATGCCTTATGGGCATACCATACCACTTATAAAGCTCATATTAGGATGTTCCCTTATCACATTGTATTTAGAAAAGCATGCCACTTTCTTATTGAGTTAGAGCATCGAGCTTTATGGGCTCTTAAGAAATTGAACTTTAAAGATGATGAGGCCCTAGAAGCTAGACTAACTCAACACCATTTTCTAGATGATTTCAGGTTCAGAGCATATGAAAGCTTGGCCCTTTACAATGGAGGATGAAAAAATGGCACAATTAGAAAATTTTAAGGAGGGGAGTTTGTCGAAGGGGATCCCATGATGTTATACAACTCTCTAATGCATTTGTTTCCTGAGAAAATTAGATCAAGATGGTCAGGACCTTTTAAGATAACAGAAGTACTTGCCAATGGATGGTAAAAGTTGAAAACCACAAGGGTGAGAGATTCAAGACAAATGGATAGAAGCTTAAGAAATATTATGGAAAACCACCGAATGTCCGAGTGGTTCATGCTATCAACATCAGTGATGCTTAATTATATCGAGCATCGTCATGCCACGATGTCAATTCAAGATTTTCTTGGGAGGCAACCCAAGTGAATAGTGAAATTAAAATAATTTCGGTGTTGATGGTTATAGGTTTGTGTTGTGAGAAAAAACATAGGAAGAAAGGCAAGGATGCATGCACAAGGGGCATACTGTCAAATGAAAATGGAAACCTAGACCTAGACTTCTTACTGGACAAGAAATTAGCACTTGAGTTGTTGCTGATTTTGGTGATCTAAGGAACTAGGTGGTGCATGGCCGAATAAAAAGGGCGATAGCCGATTTTCTTGCCTTTTGACTCTGCATCAAGCCCCTTAGGTGATATAAATTTGGCAATCTTCTGGAAAATTTGGCATATTGTAGAATTGGAAGGGAAATCCCAAAGTTGATCGCACTTTGGCACCTTTGAAGAGCCCAAGAGTGTTGTAATATTTGCCGAACTTGGTGCAAAATCAGTGTATCATCAAATGATTAAAGCGATGACATTTTAACCGCTCTTTGGGATTGAGTTGTGGAGTAGATCGCTCTAGAATTTGACGAAAGCATTGCTAACTTGGCATATCACCAAAAACACTTGACGACACTTGGTTATTCCATTTTTAATGCATGGGGTTAGCTTCAATGAAAAGTAAAAAAGTGGTCTAATGTGCAAATGGTAGACCGCCGAATACTCCTTACAGTAAGGAATAATGACACGAAATATGAATAGTATCATCCTCGTTTTCTTAAATGGCCATTAATGTTTCACTCCTCATCTTTCTCACTATCCCTCTTCCCACATACTCACTTACTGCACTCACTCTCTACACTCACAAATTGCACTCTAATTTATTTTGTTTTATTTTCTTCTCCTTACTAGGATCAATGTACCCGACTTCACCATCATCTTGTGCTTCACCATTGTTTGCATGTGGAGCTTCGGGTTAATTGCAGCTAAAATCTCCAATAAGGAAGGGTGTGATGCATTTTGGGAAGAAAATGGGCATGACATGCCCACAAATCCTTGTGCTTTAGGGGCCCTTTGAACGTAGAAAGGAAATATCCATCCCCAAAGGATCACTAAGGAACATAACCTCCAGGGTTAACTCAAGGCAAAACACCAGCCTTAACAAATCTATAATGGGTTGATTAGGGGTAATGTTTTCAAAAACAAGTGTGAGGTTATGGAAGTCCCTCCTGCAGCAACAGCTAAGAAGGCTAGAGAGAAGACTTTGGCCAACCAATTTGAGTCTAGGAGGGCAAAGAAAAAAGCAAGAAGGGAAAGAAAGTTCACTAGCATGCAAGAACACATCCTTGTAGCAACCCCAGCAGATCTGAGGTAGACCAACATAGTTGAGCTCCCTTCAATCCCAACCTTAGTGCATCACGAGATACATTAGAGGGAATTTTTTAATTCACTCACTCATGTTTTATTTTTTTTATTTTTGTTGGCTTACATTGAGGACAATGTATCTTTTATGGGGGGGGGGGGGGGGGGGGGGTGGGTGGAGGTGGGTTTTGTTTCAATTTTATTGGGTTTCCCTAAGGG
>JAOTQR010007617.1:0-18441 GCA_025774065.1 Solanum ossicruentum
AAAAGGAATTTTTCAAACGTATGACGTTGACTAAGCTCAACTAATTCATGCCAAGAGATAGGAATCTTTACATACCTTGATTTCTTTCTCCAACTAATTCCAACGCAAGACCGATCCAATTTATGCTTTCGGATGTCCAACGTCTACGCAAATTACCATGACGCCAACGATTAACAACCATATCAAGTCTTAAATCCTAACTTTTTGTTCCAAATTTTATAAAATTTTTGGCAGCATCTCCCCTTATAAAACGCCACCCCGAGAATTCAACTTGGCTCAAATAATCAATCAACAACAACAATAACAACCTACAACATCAATAAACCATCTCCAATGCCATCACAACATCAAAAACACCACAAAACGCTATTATGGTATACTTGGTAAAACAGGGCAGCATACATACAGGTACACATCTACCATATTCAAGCCTTCCTATATACTCCAAGAACTATGATACATCACTCCAACGCCCAATGCAAACCCCCAACGTTAACACATAACATTACACTTCCAATGGGGCTCCAATTCAAGCTAACCCTCATGTATACATTCACATAGTTTCCCAACACTTATTTCACCCCACAAGGACTATTTTCATGTCAAATAAACACAAACACATGACTATAATTCAATATATTCTCATATGCAAGTTTGTCCCCATTTCAAACCCCAAACTCCAAATTCACAATTCAACTAACAACCAACCCTCTTTTAATGTTTTACCTTCAATTTAACACAACCCTAACACACACACTTGCTTTAGTTCACAAAAATGAAGCTAGAAGTTAACATACCTTTCAAGCTCCTTACTAGACCCAAATCTTCATAGCCATCAAACCAAGCGATTCCTTGACCAACTAACGCCTCCACGCCAATTAGGGGACCCAATATACCAAGCTTGAAGCATCAAATAATCGAAAAACCAAAAAAATGCAAATTTTCTCTTGGGTACTGTAGCAACCCAAGAGGGTTGCTCAGTTCCTTGGCTGCTCTCTCATTTTTTTTCTAAGTGTGGAAAACTCTTCTTATACAAGAGGTATATACATATAGGCAACAAGTCTTCACTAGAACCAATCAAAAAGTGCCACCACACATGACCCCGCTAACAATTTTAAATCTTAAAGACTACACTTCAGAAGAAATTTTCATTTGAATCCAAACTTTACCAAATTGAACCAATTAAAGACTTACGGGTTTTAACAATAATTATGTATAAGTTTTGACTCATCTATGTTATTTAAGTATTAAATTCTTTTCCTTAGTCCCAATTTCCCTTGTTTATGTTTTCTCTTGTTGTTTTATCTTACCTCCTCGGCCAAGGATGTGTGTATGATATGCTAAGAGGCTTGATTGGGGTTCCTTCGGGTTCCCTATTCACCATGTGACGTCCAGGCCTTATTTTTTGTCATGATAGAGGCTCCTCCAGCCGTTCTTTCTTGAGTTTTGGCTTTGTCATACATATCCTTTATCACCCTAACATATGTCATTTATCACCCTAATATATGCCATTGGGACACCTTTTACCTCTAGGCACCTCTATAGGACATCCCTCGGAACTTTGTCATAGTCCTTTTCGATATCAATGAACACCATATGAAGGTCCTTCTTTCTTTCGCTATATTTCTCCACTAATCTCCAAACAAGGTGTATTGCTTTAGTAGTTGACCATCCCAGAAAGAATCCAAACTGATTCTCTGAGATAGACACTACTTTTCTAATTCTCAATCTCCATCACTCTCTCCCAGACCTTCATAGTGTTGACTTAGCAGCTTGATACCCCTGTAATTGTTATAGTTTTAAATATCCCCTTGTTCTTGTATAGTGGAACCATTATACTCCTCCTCCATTCGTCGGGCATCTTGGCATTCTTCATAATAACATTGAACAGTCTAATCAACTACTCTATGCCATCCTTGACAATATACATCCAAAACTCTACCGGAATCTCATCGGGTCTGATCGCCCTCCCTCTCTTCATCCTACTAATAGCCCTTCTAACCTCCTCAAATCTAAACCACTTGCAATATCCAAAATCATGTTGACTTTTAGAATGTTCCAACTTACCCAGCTTAATATCTCTATCTCCTTTTTCATTTAAGAGTTTATGAATGTAAGCTTGCCACCTTAGCTTAATGGAAGTCTCATCCACCAACACCTCACCCTCCACATCCTTGATGCACTTCATTTGATTCAAGCCACGATCTTTTCTTTCTCTCTCTTTAGTGAGCCTATACAATCTCTTGTCCCCACCTTTATCACTTAGCTCCATATATAGTCACTCAAACGTTGTTGTCTTAGCACTCGTCACCACTATCTTTGTTTCTGTCTTAGCCTTCTTATAAATCTCCTTTAACTATCGCTTTTCATCCTCATCCCTACACTCCAACCACTCCATATAAGCAACTTTCGTAGCTTTCGCTTTGCTCTGAACTTCTCCATTCCACCACCAATCACCCTGACATCTACCAAAAGTCCCTGTCAAGACCTCTAATACATCGGTAGCTACTTTTCTAATGCAACCAGCAGTATCATAAGAAACAATAAATGAGGGACATATTTTTGATGTTAAAAATTAATTATTTTTAATCAACCAACTATAAATTTTAGTATATAGAAAACTTCAAATAAAGTCATAAATGGCCAGTTTGAACACAATAAAAATATAAACTTATAACAATTAGAAATCCATAGACACTAAATCAAAGATGTCTAATAGAGAGAACAAATTAAAATAAATAGATTCGGAAAAATACAACATACACATACTTCTTGTAAGATTTTATGGATCATGGGTCGCTCATGTGGGTCGACCCAATTCAAATCTCGACTCAACCTGAGTATGTGGTTTATTTACGGTGATGTAGTTAACTGTTTAACCTTATCCTAAGGATAAGGATGAACAGTTGTTATCCTTTAAGTGGTGGTTGTAACTGCCCAACCACTTCCCTTTTAATGGGAAGGTGGTTGACTCCAAGTGGGAGTTGGATTCCTAGTGGGAGAGAGAGACTCCAAGTGGGAGAGAGAAAGAGAAAATAAAGGAAAGTTGTTGAAAGAAACTAAAATTGTAGAAAGAAAAAAAGTCAGGATACTATCATTGTGTCATGACCCAAGCCTAGGGCCTAGACGTGACATGGCAAATGGGGAATCCGAAGGAACCACAAAGAAGCCTTGTAACATATCATTACACATCATTGGTCAGGAAGCAAATAAAAGACATAAAGAGTAAGAATAGGAGCAGAAGGGGCTAAGGGGAAAGCTTGCATAACATCATAATCAAGAGGCAAAGAGTCAATCTCATATCATAGATACATAGCATGTCCAACAAACACCTCTACTGCAAAGATAAGAACGGGGGCCAAGACAAAGCAACCGACTAACCCTTATAGTCAAAATAGATCATAAAGAAGAGTGTCTCAATACATAATAAAAGAAACATAGATAAACGTCCTCAGAATTGAGGACTCACTAACTAGCTTGTGTAATACTGAATAGCCATATGGAGAAGAAGGATGATCAACTTGGGCTCTGGTTCCTACATGATGATATACGCAATAGTATGCATTAGTACATTTGAATGTACTAAGTATGTAGAATGCAATGCAACAATGGATATGCATCATAACCAAAAGTCATAGCAATAGGCAATAGGCATAATATAACAATATGACATGTATAATCAATGCTTTAGTAAAACATGCTTAAGTAACTCACGCTCATATAGGATATCATATGTGTATAAGAGACCAAACTAGATTTCCAAAGCACAAACCCCATGGTAGGTTGATGATAATATCACCCATTGCCTTGGTGTTTGAAGTACAAACCCCTCAACTAGGTGGTGATGATCTCACCAATCACCCTGGTGAGTGAGGTACAAATCCCTCAACTAGGTTAGTGGCAATCTCACTTACCAGCCTGGTGTGTGAGGTACAAACATCTCAACTAGGTTACCTAGATCAGGCATGGTCTAGTGCAATACTTTATATAGAATATATCATATGCACCAGATCCTTTCATCATCATATAGTCATTCATATCGTATCTCATGCTTTGGACCTTCAATTAATCAAGAAACCACATCCAGACATATTATCAAACACTTAGAGGGTGTGTAGTGCTAGTGTAAAACCATGCAATTCAAGGGTGAAATAATGCTAGTAAATTCAATGTAAAAGCTTCAATAGATACTTGGTAACACCCTTAAATAATTACATCAAAACCCTTCACTAATCCTCTTAATATATCTTAGATTCATAGCTCAAAACATAGTAAAACAGTCACAATTTCATATGTTCAAACATAGTGTGCAGTGATTTTCATAATAATCAAGATCCATGAATAAATCATCTTTAAATCATGCAATTTGTAAGAAAAGGAAGTTTGGTCATCATGGGTGAAAGGAACCCACGAGAGAGAGAAACCCACATACCTTAGGTTGGAGATAAACATGGTGAAGGTTGAAGATGGAGACTTGAAGTTTGAAGAAGAAACTTGAAGGAAATCCTTAAATCTGGAAGAGGTGTTAAGACTTGAATTTAGGAGTGAAAATATGGTTAAGTGTTTGAGTGAGTATTGGGGAATGTTTAGGATGATATGAGACTAAAATATGGTTAAGTATAAGTATTTTCACGTTTGAGAATACTTAGGCCAAGAACCCAAAAGTCTTAGACCGAGATAGAAAAATTGGACAAAAAAAATACATAGGATCATGCCGTTAGTGCGTCGTGCCAAGGGCGCAGATTATCTCTGGAAATCGCATTTTTACGATTTTCAAATTTTAGTATGATTGCTCTTAAATTGAGATTAGACCCTTCTCCCCAAAATTTTTACTCCCTGAGCAAGAATATGAAGACAGATTTTTGATATCGCATACGGATTTTGAAATATATGGGAATTATGATTCTGGACACTTCCGAGGCACATTTTTGGGACACTTTTTGGGTCGTTTCAATATCTCCCCCTTGGGAATATTCATACTCAAATGTAAACGAGATGTACAAGAAAAGAGTGATCATAAACAAATTAGCCCCAACAAGAATGTAACGTTACATTTAAAACACTATTTTCAAAATCCCAACATAAGTGTAAAATCATCACAAATTTGCCAACTTAAACATGAATGCATATGAATGACATAGGGGTTGAAATATAAGACTTGAAATCACATAGAGGACTTAGAATTGTTACCTTAGGCTTGAGTGGAGTAGAAAAGATAAGGATATCTCTTTTGTATGTCTGCTTCGACCTCCCACGTAGCACTTTCGACTTGTTGATTCCTCCAAAGGACCTTAACTGATGCCACCTCCTTGTTCCTCAATCTCTTCACTTGCCTATCAAAAATTATAACTGGAACCTCCTGATAAGCAAGTTATCCTCAACAACCCCCACCACATCAAGGGGCATAATAACATTAGGATCACCCATACATTTTCTCAACATAGAGACATGAAATACCGGATGAACCAATTCCATCTCACTAGGAAACTTCAACTGACAAGCTACCTTGCCAACCCTCCTCATGACCTTATAAGGAGCAACATATCTTGCATTCAACTTTCCCTTCTTGCCAAAATGGACCACACCCTTCATGGTGAAACCTTTAGGTAAATCCAATCACTAACTTGAATTCAAAGTCCCTTCTTCTCATGTCGGCATAGGATTTTTGATGACTTTGGGTCATCTTTAACCTTTATCTAATCATCCCAACCTTCTTAAGAGCCTCTATAACTAGATCTGGTTCCACAAAGCTATTTCACCAACCTCAAACCACCTAACCGGTGATCTACAATGCCTACCATAGAGAGCCTCAAATGAAGCCATATCAATGCTAGAATGATAGCTATTGTTGTAGGCAAACTCAATCAATGAAAGATGATCATCCCAACTACCTTTGAGATCTAGCACACATGCTCTAAGCATATCCTCAAGGGTTTGGATGGTCCTCTCGGCTTGGCCATCTGTATAAGGGTAGAAGGTTGTAGAAAGCTTAACTTTAGTACCAAGACCCCTTTGGAAAGATCTCCAAAAATGTGAAGTAAATTGTACCCCACGATCTGATATGATGGACAAAGGAACCCCATGCAACCTTACCAAGTCATGAATGTATAGCCTTGCATAATCTTTAGCCCTATATGTGGTCTTAACTGGTAAAATATGAGCCGATTTCATCATCCTATCAACCACAACCCGAATTGAATCAAAACCTTTTCTAGTTTTGGGAAACCAAACCACAAAATCCATTTTAATCACCTCCCATTTCCAAGTAGGAATCTCTATGTCTTGGGTCAGGCCACTAGGCCTTTGATGTTCGGCTTTGACTTATTAACAACTATGGCAACCAGAAACAAATTTAGAAATATGCCTCTTCATGCCTCCCTACCAATACACATCCCTCAAATCTCTATATATTTTGGTAGAACCGGGATGGATAGAATAAGAAGAATTATGGGACTCATCAAGGATTTCCTCCCTCAAACCATCAACACAAAGCACACACAACCTACCTTGGTATCTAAGGGCACCATCTCCCCCTTGGGAGAAAACCTCTACTTTGATCTCTTTCACGAAGGCCTTCAATTCAAGCAAGGAGGAGTCAAGATCTTGTTTTGCTATCACCTCATCAACCAATGAAGATTTAGATCCATCAATGACAACAACACCATCATCACCAACTTCTTCCAACCTAACTCCCAATCTAGCCAATTAGTGCACCTCCCTAGCCATTTCCTTATCACTGCCATCAACATGAGCTAGGCTACCTATAGACACTCTACTTAAAGCATCCGCCACAACATTTGCCTTACCGAAATGATAGTGCACACTCATACCATAGTCTTTAAGAAGTTCTAACCATCTCCTTTGCCTCAAGTTGAGATTGTTTTGAGTGAAGACATATTGGAGGCTCTTATGATCGGTGAAAACATCCACATGCACCCCATACAAGTAGTGACACCAAATCTTTAATGCAAATACAACGATGGCTAACTCTAGGTCATGGGTAGGGTAGTTTCTTTCATGTACCTTGAGTTGCCTAGAGGCATATGCTATGACCTTACCATTTTACATCAACACACAACACAAACCAACCTGGGAAGCATCACAATACGCCACAAATCCCTCAAGCCCATCTGATAGTAACAATATAGGAGCGGACACAAACTTATCCTTCAATGTTTGGAAGCTCCTCTCATACTCTTCGGTCCACAAAAATGTAACCTTCTTTTTAGTCAATTTTATCATAGGGGAAGCAATGGAGGAGAACCCATTCGCAAACCTTCTATAATAACCCCTAGGCCAGAGAAGCTCCTAATATTCGATGGGGTCAACGGTCAAGGCCAATTTCTAATCACATAGTCTTCTTTGCATACACCTTAATACCATCCCCCGGCACCACATGACCCAAGAATGCAACCTCCTTCAACCAAAATTCACATTTTTCATACTTAGCATACAATTTCTCCTCTCTCAATCTTTGCAACACAACCCTTAAATGACCCATATGCTCATTCCTAATTTGTGAATGATCAATATAACATCAATGAAGACCATAACAAAGGAATCAAGGTAGGGTTGAAGACCCTATTCATAAGGTCCATGAAGATGCCGATGCATTGGTCAACCCAAAAGACATCACAACAAACTCATAATGCCCATACCTAGTCCGGAAGGTCGTCTTGGGAATATCACACTCCCTCGCCTTCGTTTGATGATACGCGTACTGGGGATTAATCTTAGAGAAATGGCTAGCCTCTTGTAGTTGGCCTAACAAGTCATTAATACTTGGAAGAGGATAACTATTCCTGATGGTGACCCTATTGAGTTGCCGGCAGTGAATACACATCCTAAGGGACCTATCCTTCCTTTCACAAACAACACCGGAGTACCCCAAGGTGATTGGATAGGTCTAATAAATCCTTTCTCCAATAATTCCCTCAATTGTTTCTTCAACTCCACCGGGACCATACGATAAAGGAAATAAAAATGGGTTGAATATCAGGGAGGAAGTCAATACCAAAGTCAATTTCCCTTTTGGAAGTGATACCAAAAAGGTCATTTGGGAAGAAATCAAGAAACTCATTTACAACTGGGACCGACTCTATGGGAAGGACTTTAGACTCTCCCTAACTCTCACAAGATGGTAAAGAAACCCCATAGAGATCAACTTACTGGCTTTAATGCAAGAGAGGAATTTACCCTTGACTACCACATCTTGACTTTCCCACTCAATGATGGATTCATTTGGAAATTGGAATTGGACCCTACGGGTTCTGTAATCAATAGAAGCATAGTAGGCATGTAACCAATCCATTCCCAAGAATGACATCAAAATCTACTATGTCAATCCCACATGATCACAAGGCAACAATTTATGCAAAATGCAAATAAGACAACTTTTATAAACTTTTCTAGCAACAATAGATGTACCAATAGGAGTAGACACTTCATATGACTCATGCAATAACTCGGGGTCAACATGGAACTTTTGGGCGACAAAGGGGGTGACAAACAAATGAGTGGCACCCAGATTAATCAAAGCATATACATCAAAGTCAAAGATTTTCAACATATCAACAATAACATTAGGAACCTCACCAACCCCCTGCCTCCTATGTAGAGCATAAAATCGATTATGCCTTGGGCCACCACCTTGATGACCACTCCTACTAAATAGAACCACATTTGCATCCCAGCCTTTGCCACAGTTTCTTGGACAATCCACTTTTTTGTGAACAAGCTCCCCACATTCGAAGCATGTATTAGTACCTCTCAAACATGGCCCCTATGACCCCCTCCACATTAAGGATACACATCAATGGGAACCATACCACTAACACCTTGAGTCCTAGGGAGGTTATTGGCAAACCCCCTATTAGTAGCATGAGAAGATCCTTAGCCTTGATGGAACCGACCACCCCTTTGGATCTTACCCATAAGACGGGCCCGCTCGGCCTTATGACCCCCTTCTCTTCCTCAACTTTTCTTCCTTATTTATTTGGCATATTCCATTAATGGGGAAAAGTCCATGCCACTAATTAGCAAAGAGGATCGGCATTCTTCACTCACCAAGTCGGAGACCCCCATCACAAACTTGTTCATCTTAGATCTAGGATCAGCCACCAAAAAAGGAGCATACTTTGAAAGTTGATTGAACTTGAGGACATACTCCTTCATACTCATGGAACCTTGTTTTCAAATTCATAAACTCTACCAACATGGCTTCCCTAAGCTCAAGAGGGAAGAAGCAATCAAGGAAAGCCAATTTGAGCTCCCCCTAAAGAACCATAATACAATTTCCCTTCTTCCCCTTCCATTGGTCATACCATATTTGGGCTATCCTTTGAGTTGGTACGCTGGAAACTCAGCCTTTTCATTCACCCCAACACTCATGATATTCAAAATCTTGTAGACCTTCACTGAACTCTTGTGGATCTTCATCCAACTTTGACCCATAGAATACCAGAGGATTCATCCTCATGAAGTCCATTACCCTAGCTCCTGAGGTAGTAGCATGAGGGGCTTGGACCCCTTGATTGACTTGGTTGGCCACAACTTGGGGAAGCATAGTGAGAGCATCCTGGAGCTCACCATTGGTTGGTTGCTCTCCAGGAGTTTGGACCTCCTTCCTCGAGTGTTAGGCATGATATAGCATAGAAATGAACAATCATTAGTGGAAAAAACTTACAACAACTCTATATCATGACTTAGAACATGAAGAAGGAGAACATAAAAAAGGGAAACATTTCCTTAAATGCCTCATAGCGTCCTACTCATAGTCATACCATGCTTCACAACCATGAATAAGACTATAATCAATGTGGTGTGTTGGACTCCAAGGATCTATCAACCTATTACTTTGATACCAAGTTTGTCTTAACCCAAGCCTAGGGCCTAGACGTTACATGGCAAATGGGGAACCCGAAGGAACCCCAAATAAGCCTCTTAACTTATCATTACACATCATTGGTCACAGAAGCATATAAAATACATAAAGAGTAAGAATAGGTGCAAAATGCTAAGGGGAAAGCTTGCATAACATAATAATCAAGAGGCAAAGAGTCAAACTCATATCATAGATACATCGCATGTCCGACAAACACCTCTACTGCATAGATAAGAGCGGGGACCAAGACAAAGCAATCAAGCTCACCCTCATAGTCAAAATAGAACATAAAGAAAAGTGTCTCAATACTTAATAAACGAAACATAGATAAATGTCCCCGGAATGGAGGACTCACCAACTAGCTTGTAGTACTGAACTAGCCATGTGGAGGAGGAGGAGGATCAACTTGGGCTCCAATTCCTACATGGTGATATCACGTAGAAAAAAGTATATGTTAATTTGTTTGAATGTACTAAGTATGTAGGATACAATGCAACAAGGGATAAACATCTTAATCATAGTGCAAGGCAATAGGCAATAGGCATTATATAATAATATGACATGTATGATTAATGCTTTCGTAAAACATTTTTAAGTAACTCATGCTCATATAGGATATCAAATGTGTAGAAGAGACCAAACTAGAATTTCAAAGTACAATCCCCTTGGTAGGTTGATGATGATCTCACCCATCACCTTGGTGTATGAACTACAAACCCCTCAATTAGGTTGGTGATGATCTCACCTATCACCCTGGTGCGTGAGGTTACAAACCCCTTAACTAGGTTAGTGGCAATCTCACCTACCACCCTGGTGTGTGAGGTATAAACCCCTCAACCAGGTTAGTGGCAATCTCACATACCACCCTGATGTGTGAGGTACAAACCACTCAACTAGGTTGCCTGAATCGGGCATGGTCTAATGAAACACTTTAGATAGAATATATCATATGCACAAGCTCCATTTATCATCATATAGTCATTCATATTATATATCATGCTTTGGACCTTTAATTCATCACAAAATCACATCCGGACATTTTATCAGACACTTAGAGGGTATGTAGTGCTAGTGTAAAATCATGCAATTCAAGAGTGAAATCATGCTAGTAAATTCAATGTAAAAGCTTTAATCAATACTTGGTAATACGCTCAAGCAATAAACATCAAAATCCTTCACCAATCCTCTCAATAGATCTTAGATCCATAGCTCAAAACATGGTAAAATAGTCACAATTTTATATGCTCAAACATAGTGTACAGTAATTTTCATAATAATCAAGACCATGAATAAATCACCTTTAAATCATGTAATTTGTAAGAAAAGGAAGCTTGGGCACCATGGGTGAAAGGAACTCATGAGAGAAACCCATATACCTTAGCTTTGAGATGAACTTGGTGAAGGTTGGAGGTGGAGACTTGAAGCTGGAAGAAGAACCTTGAAGGAAGACCTTAGATCTGGAAGTGGTTTGAGACTTCAATTAGGAGTGAAAAGATGGCTGAGTGTTTGAGTGAGTATTGGGAAATGTTTAGGATGATATGAGGGTGAAATATGGCCAAATATAGGTACTTTTATGTTTGGGAACACTTAGGCCCAAGACCAAAAGTCTTGGACCGAAATAGAAAAATTGGACAAAAAAATATATAGGAGTGCACCCTTGGCGCGTCACGCCAAGGGCGTAGATCATCTCTGGAAATCACATTTTTGGATTTTCAAATTTTGTTTTAGTTTCTCTTAAATCAGGGTTAGAACCTTTTTCCCTAATTTTGACCCCCTCAAAAAGAATATGAAGTTGGATTTTTTATATCGTGGCATGAATTTTGAGATATATGGAAATTACGATTCCGGGCACTTCCGGAACATATTTTTGAGCACTTTTTGGGTCATTTCACTTTGAATTTATCTTACTTCTAAACCATAACATTAAAATGAAAAGAACTAGTGAAAGATTTTGAATGCTTAATCCTTCAAAGTATACAAGGGCATTTGGTTTGTGAAGCAGCGTCCATATTCCTAGAGTAATGGATCGAGATCTTGGGCAGTAAAATCGTTAGTGGCTTGACAATTCTGGTGAAATCTTCTCAAAAGGTATGGCCCGTTGTTCTTGTCCCATCTATTTTTCTTACAAATGGTATCATAGCATGGTTGTTTGATGATTTATTCCATGATTATATGCCTTGTTTATAGTTAAATAGATGGATTATTGATGTTTGGTGCATTTTGTATTTTTTGAAATTATATATTTGGTTTTAGCTTATTTTAATGCATTTTTATCATTTTCTTGGGCCTGTTTTTCATATACCCCATTCTTCTCGTTTAAACTATTTCAAATTAGTATTGTAATAGAGATTCTTATTAAAAATGAGTGAGTTATGGCCTTCTGAAGATGAGCAATTTTTTCACTGTGTTTTAAAAATCGAATCTATCATTTTTGTAAGTTTTTTGAAAATTCTAGTTCTGTCTTTCAGCCAATAATGTGTTTTTTCATGATCTACTCATTTTGAGGTTTTCGTATATGCATTGCAAATGAAAAATAGTTGTAAAACCAGCAAGATATGTTTTTTTTAAAAAAAATGGCTAGTTTTGACAATTTTTTTTAAAAAATTTGATGTTGTTTTCCTTTTTTTGGAACTATTTGTGGTTGCTTTTTCTTGAATTTTTGAGTAATTTTTCATCTATGAGCCCTATATGTGGTCTATCAATTCTCTGTCAGAAATTTATGACATTTATTGTCACTGTTTGAATGGTTCACACAATAAAGTTAATTTCTGGTTCCTATTTCAGATATTGCTGAACAAGGAATACGCTCCTACAGCTCAAGTGGGAGTAACCTTGTTGATGGAGCAAAGAGGATTCGATGAAAGAAAAGGAGACCACCTGAGGATTTTGATTCTGAGCCAGAGAACATTAGATCCTATTCTATTGAAGAACAAAATCTTGAGGGCAAATAGAAGGAAATAAATTGCTCGTCGTATTCAAGAAAATCAAGATGGATGAGTTAGGCTCTCTTTTGGATTTCCTAAGTGTCTTTAATGAGAAACTTGATATGAAATTGGAAAGTTCATCATTCATAATAAATAAGAAGCTATTTTGCTTTTGCATGATACTCTTCCACCCCTATGGAAGCTTTTGCATTGATTGAGGAATGTGAGAATCCAGATCTTGACAAACCCTTGTGGGAAATTGTGTTGCCCTAGGTGTTAAATAGGTCAAGGTCACTGATATTTATCCTGATGGTTATATTCCTTAATTGTTGATCATGTTGATTTGATGTCTTGCTTTTGATATATTTTAGATATTGATAATAAATTTATTATTTTCTTAAATGCCTTGGATTGTTTTATTCTATTATTATGATATCCTTTTATTGTGTAAAGACTTAGCTTTTTGGCACATAAAGTCTTTATTAAATATATATTAAGAAATTATATTCTGATTTTAGTTAAACATTTGAAGTGTAAATGATGATTGAATATTTTGAATACCCTTTCAATTTTACACCATATATGAAACTATTTTAGAATTAATTTGCTTGAATGTATATTTATATATGCCTTGTTGATGAGTAATCATGCTAAATTATCTCTAACTTACAGACATGACTTTTAAAAGTATTATTGCTAACTTAAACATGAGAAAAACTGAATGGTGACAATTGCGACATTCGGAGTCATAAGATATGGTATGTCTTAGATGAGCAAAATGCGCTCGAAGTTATAAACCATGTTCTTTGTCAACCAGAAGAGGGTAGCACTACTCAACACAGAAGAGGAACTTGAAACATACAAATAATGGAAAAAGGCAGATTCCATTACACGTGGAATAGTTGTAAGTTTTGTCATTGATGAAATAATTCCTGAATGTGAGGAATTTCCTAATGCTCATGCAATTTGGATGCACTTGCGAGGAACGTATGGGGGCACTTCTGTGACCCACCTGAGACAACTAACTATCAAGTTTGACACTTTGAAAAAGCGTCATGATCAAATTATAAAGCAACACCTTAAGGTGATGTCAAACATGATAGCACAACTTAAGAATGCTAGTCACATTCTTTCTGATGAGCAATAGGTTTAAGCAGTGATCCGATCCCTTTTCCAATAGTTGGTAACATTTGAAGGTTAACTTGACCCACAATGAGAGCATAAAAACTTTTTCTGATGTTGTGTGATATGTTGAACTTGAAGATAAGTGGCTTGGTGTTGCTAAAACAACTGCTAATGCCTTTGTGGCTGAATCAAGTGGTACGAAATCTTCAGGCTTTAAGCATAAGAAAGATTGGAAGAAGAAGGGAAAGGCTAAGGTGATTGAAGAAGGACCCTCTGAGAAAAATCACAAACCAAATTCCAAGAAAGAAAAAAGGGTTTTCAAGAAAAGAGACAGAAGCAAGTTGAAGTACTACAATTGCCAAGTTCTGGGGCACTTCGCTCATGAGTGTACTGAGCCAAAAAGGTAGCATTTATAAACTCTTCTATGAGTGTTGTATGTGTTGCAAGAATTTCTTTACTAATTAAATCTTATCCTATGTGGATTGCAGACTCAGGATCCACCGACCATGTGAATTGAGATCGAGAAGTGTTTGTGGAGTTTCATCAAGTTACTTCTAGATCTAGATGGATTTATATGGGGAACAATGGAAGTCAAAGGAATAGGCACTTTCAAGATAGACTTGTGTGATGGTCGATCCCTGATGTTACATGATGTTTTGCATGCTCCAAAGATCGATGAAACTTCGTATCTGTCTCTGCACTTTTAGATGTTAGTTTTGATTTGTTTTTTAGTCACAATGGTATTAGTATAACACTAAATGATGTCTTGTATAGTTTTGGACTAGTTATGATAATTTTAGATTATAATCTTACCACTTATGACTATTATGTTGATTGTTGTGTAATGACATGTTCTTCAAGTAATAATGATATTGATGTTGCTAAATTAGGCCACATAGGGCAAGAACAAGTAAATATGTTGGAAAAAGAAGGACGTTTGGGTCCTCTATCTGAAATTGAATTGTCGACTTGTGAAAATTATCTTGCTTGTAAGATTACGCGAAAACCATTTGGAAAATCTAAGAGAGCTGAGTTCCCACTTCAATTAATTCATTCTGATATTTGTGGTCCGATGGATGTCAAAGTGAGGTCTGGTGTCACATATTTTATTATATTTATTGATGATTTCACGTGGTTTGGTTATGTTTATTTGATTTCACATAAATCTGAAGCACTAGAGTGCATGAAGAGATATATGAATGAAGTTGAAAATCAATTGGACAAAAGGATAAAGATCTGAGAACCGACCGAGAATGTGAATATCTGTCGAGTCAATTTGAAGAGTTATGCAATAAAAAAAGAATAGTTAGACAATTAACTACTCCTTACGCACCTCAATAGAATGGTGTGGCTGAGAGAAGGAATATGACATTGTTGGATACGATAAGGTCAATGATGGCACATACAAATTCGCCTATCTCTTTTTGGAGAGATGCATTATTGACTGCGGCCTATATTTTGAATAAAGTGCCTTCCAAATCAGTAACTTTCACTCCTTTTGAACATTGGACTGGTCATAAAACAAACCTAGATAATGTATGACTTTAGGATTGTGTTGCTTACATTAAAGATTATCGGGGTGAATTTGGTAAAATAAGTCCAAAAGGAAAGAAATGCATCTTCATTATATACACAAAGCGCTCCAAAGGGTTATGTGTTCATTAATGAGTTAGAAGATAGAAGTATGACTGAAATTAAATCATGAGATGTTAGATTTTTGGAAAATGTGTTTTATAAGGGGGCCCCTTTTGAGAGGTGCATTAAACGAATGTGGTAATTGAAGGTGAGCCTCTGTACAAAATGTTGAATTCAGAAGACTAGAGAATGACATCAGATGCGATCTATGAAGCAAATGAGGATTATGTTGGAGTTTTGAATCCCAAATTCCTATAAAGGCATCTGAATTTCAACTGCTTAAAAGTACAAGAAAAGGAGTATCTAAATGATCTTACCATATTGAGGATTATGTTTTCCTGGCATCTACCACAGAGATAGATGAACCTAACTTTCTAACTGAGGCTTTGTCGATTCCTGAAAAGGATAAATGGTTGAAAGTGATGGAAGAAGAATTAGAGTCCATGAAAACCAACAAAGTCTAGGATCATGTTGACCTTCCACAAGGATGTAAAGTTGTTGGGAATAAGTGGATTCTCAAAGTTAAGAGTAAATCAGATGGGCCAATAGAAAGATACAAGGCTCAATTGGTGGCAAAAGGTTTTGCCCAAGAAGCTGGGATAGATTATGAGGAAACCTTTTCACCAGTTGTGAAGTTTACCTCTGTTTGACTACTTTTGGCTATAATTGCACATTTAGATATAGAAATACATCAAATGGATGTGAAGACTGCTTTTCTCAATGGAGAATTAAACGAGAAGATCTACATGGAACAACATATAGGTTTCGTTGTTAAAGGCCAAGAAAAGAAAGTTTGTAAATTAAAGAGATCTATTTATTGCCTGAAGCAATCTTCAAGGCAATTTTACTTGAGATTTCATAAAGAGGTGATATCATTAGATTTCACCATGATCGATGAATACCATTACATATATGTGAAGAAATCCAATGAAAAGTTTGTAATTCTTTCTCTTTGCGTAGACGATATACTATTAGTTGGAAATGATTTGAAGTATCTGAAAACTATCAAGTCATGGTTTTCAAACTCATTTGATATGAAAGATATGGGTGAAGCTGAGTACACATTATGTGTTAAGATCCATAGAAATCGTTCCAAGAAGTTTTTAAGTTTGTCTCAAGAAAATTATATAAGGAAAATATTGGAACATTTTCAAATGAATAATTGCAAACCCATAGATACTGCAATATCTAGAGGTGGAACTTTAAGCCTTGATATGTGTGCCAGAAGTGATATAGAGAAGGAACATATATCTCGAGTTCCTTATTCTAGTGCTATTAGGAGTCTGTTGTACGATATGATGTGTACTAGACCATATATTTGTTATGCCGTAAATCTGGTAATAAGGTACCAACTGAATCCCAGGACAGATCATTAGAAGGAAGTGAAGAGAATATTTCGATATCTAAAGGGAATTGCGAATTATTCACTGTGTTATAGTGGATCTGATTTGCTCTTGAGAGGCTACACAGATGCTGATTGAGTTGTTGATCGAAGTGATAAAAAATTCACTTTTTGTTATGTTTTCTTGCTCAATGGTGGAACCATTTCATGGAAAAGCAAGAAACAAACTTGCACTACTCTTTCAACCATGAAATCTGAGTTAGTAGCTTGTGTATCTGCAGTACAAGAAGCTATTTGATTGAATCGATTCTTTGAGCATTTGAATATTGCAAAGAATCCTAAGGGCCCCATGACTTTATATTGTGATAGTCAGGCAGCTATTGCATATACGAAAGATCCTAATAATCACTGCAAAGCCAAGCACATTGATACCAAGTATAATGTTGTAAGAGATATAGTAGCAATTAGAGAGGTGAATTTATAATACATTCCTACTCGTGAAATGGTAGCTGATCCCTTTACGAAGGCGATATCAAGAGACTTGTTTGAGAAACATGTTCAGTCTCTAGGCTTACGTAGGACGTGATTTGTATTGTAATAGAAGTTTGTTATTATAACCTTCTCATCTATATAGGATTATCTTATATCTTAAAGGCATGTGTTGATATTCAATATGTCGAACAAGTTACTGGATTGGCTCTCTCACATGAGCAATCGCCTCTTACATCGGGGAACGTGAAGAGATAATGTATCATTGCCACATTTTTAGATTTGTTTTGGAAACTAGATAAGAGCCTCTCTGAGAATGAGTTTGAGGATGATTCTAGAGAGAAGCTTAGGTTAGACATTGAGAATGTCTAGACCAAGGTTTGGGGAACGGGGCAACGGCCATGAAGCTCCGGCAGAAAGGAAAGGCCTGCCAATGTTGGAGTAAGACACATGCAACTGTGTAAGGTGAGAACATTATAGCACGTGTTTCATAACACGTGTTTTATGCGGCAAGAGGATTAATTAAAGAATGATCCCTGCTTCTTCATTGTGTGAGACTCCGAAAAGTCTAAGTTGAACTTTTCAATCGAATACCCTTTGATCTTTTACTATTTCTTGAAATTTCAATCGATGTTGCTACTTTAGCATGTTACTAATAGCCACGTATTATTCGGCAATGAGGTGCATGTCTAGGAAAGAAGTTGGTTTGATATAGATAGATTTGAGTAGAAAAGGAAGACTATAAAAACTGAAATTAATTATGGACTCGAGTCAGCCTCTTAAAAAGGATGAGGGATAAGATGATTAACTACTGGAGTAGTTAAAGTTTGGGATACTGTGAGTATAGATATGTCACGACCCCACCCGGGGCCGTGACTTGTGCCGATTAGGCAATTGAGCTAATCTTAACCCACAAAGATCCCAAAGTTAGTTCACCAAATTCTGCCGGAATTTCGGCAAAGTTTTCTCTGTTTTACTGACTAAACCCACCTGCAAGAAAAGCCAGCAGCGACCAGACAGACATATAGATATAACTTATAACA
>JAOTQR010007628.1:0-13626 GCA_025774065.1 Solanum ossicruentum
GGCTTTGATTTCCGTCTTGATAGAGTTGGAGGTCTTGGTGAGGGATGGTTGAGTGGAGGTTGTCTCCCAAGGGGAAGATGGTGGTTCATGGTACCAAGTGGACTAGTTGTGGTTAAGGTTGTCAAATGAGTTTTGGTTGTGAGTCCTTATAAAATATAGAGGAAGATTGGTAAGGTTGCATACGAATGGGAGTTGCCTACAGATATGGTTATGGTTTGTCCGATTTTATATGCTCTAGGTTGAAGGGATGTGTTGACGACTGTAGTGCTATAGAACACCTTGAAGTTATGGGTGTTGTGAAGGATAAGTTGTCTTGGGATAAGATCCCGATGGAGGTACTGGAAGGAAGGGTGAAAAAGTTGGTTGATGAGGATGTGGTGCTTGCTAAGGCTCTTTGAAAGGTTCGTCTAGTCAAAAGAGTCTCTTGGGGAGTGGGCATGGAGAAACCATATCCGTATCGCTTTCATTTCTATTCAAGCTTATAATCATATGTCAAGTCCTTTCATGGTTCCAAGCCTTATGTTTCAGCCTCTACGTCATTTGCATGCATCCACGTTTATGTTAATAAGTTCATGATGATTTTTGACACTTATGTTGATGTTTTGAAAATAGTGTTTGAAATGTATCATTGCATTCTTGTTGGGGCTGATTTGTTCATGATTACTCTTCTGACATATATTTCTTTGACATTCGGGCACAAATGTTCCCAAGGGGGAGGTATCGTAATGACCCAAAAAAGTGCCCGAAAATGTACTTCGGAAGTGCCCGGAATTGTAATTTACATATATCCCAAAATCTGTTCATGGTATCAGAAGTCCAACTTCATATTCTTGTTCAAGGGTCAACTTTGGGGGGAAAAGAGTCTAACTCCAATTTTAGAGCGAACGATCCACAATTTCAAATTTCAAGTTGAAATCCATAGGGCTTTTCGCATTGTTGGTGCGACGCGCCCTTGGCTATTTTCTGTTCATTTTTTTTAACTTAGTCCAAGACTTTTAAGTCTTGGGCCTATGTGTTCCCATACATGCAAAAACCTATATTTAGCCTTTTTTCACCCTTATATCACCCAAGACATTTCCTAATTTTCATTCAAACACTTAGTCTTATATTTCTCTCAAAATTAAAGTGCCAAAACCCTCTACGGATCTTAGAGAATTCAACCAAGCTTCAACTCTCCATCTCCAATCTTCTTCAAGGTTCCTTCAAAAGCTAAGGTGTGTAGGTTTCTTTCATGGGTCCTTTTCACCCGTGATACTTAAGCTTCCTTTTACCTAAAATTGCATGATTTAAAGTTGGATTACTCATGGGTCTTAACTATTATGAATTTCACTGTATACTATATTGGGGTTTCATGAAAGTATGGTTGTTTTAGCATGTTTTGAGCTTTGAATCTATGATCTATTGTGAGATTTGATATATAGAGGTTTTTCTCTCTTTCCTTGAACTTGGTGCCACCACAAGACTATGTTATACCCTTGCTATATTAGTGGATCCATTTAGTACACTCTACTATTAAATGCATAAACCAAAATAGGATGAGCTCCCATAAGGAAGACCACTTGATCCAAAATAGGACAGGCTCTCGTAAGGTGAAGTTACTCATAAAATCTTCTCCAAAATGGGATGAGCTCCTCCAAAATGGGACGGGCTCCTATAAGGAAGACAACTTAATCCAAAAGGGGATGGGCTCACGTAAGTTGAAGTTATTCATAAAATCCTCTCCAAAATTGGACGGGCTCCCATAAGGAAGGTTTCTTCTCCGAAAGGAGATGGGCTTCCGTAAGATGAAGTATGGTTTACCTTGGAAAGTAGACCACCTCTTTACCGGTGAGGGGTAATATCGGGATTCCAAGTTGTAGCTTGCTTGGTCTTATTCTATGTCGGTTGAGGTTTTTTCCCACACTTATGTATTATGATCTATATAAATTAAGTGAATGACAAGTATGTTTTACTTTAGCACTAATCATGCATACCATATTGTTATTACGCTATCTATTGATTATTATTATGCATTTTGGCCATGTTTCCTATCTCTTGTTTCATTGCTTCCCATATACATAGTAGATTCAAATGTACGAACGCATACTCTATGCCTATATGATGTTACCATGTAGGAATTGGAGCTCCCTTTGATCACCTTCCTCCTCCACGTGGCTAGACGGATTGCTCAAGTTAGCTTCTGGTGAGTCCTTATGTCCGGGAACAATATCTATCTTCTATCATGCTTATGATTAGACTACATCTTGTATATTTTGTGATACCTATGTTTGTTATTATGAGGGTGTGCCCAGTTGCTTGTCTTGGCCCCCGCTAAGTTCTATGTCAAGAGGTGTTGTTGGAAAAGTTATCTATTATGCTTGAGCTTTGACTCGTTTTTATTATTTCAAGTGTTTAACTCTTTCCTTTAGTCCCAATTCCCCTTGTTATGCTTATCCATTATAGTCCGTTTTAATTGCTTCTGTGACTAATGATGTGTAATGATATGCTATGAGGCTTGTTTTTGGGTTCCTTCGGGTTCTCAATTCACCGGTCACGACTAGGACTTAGGCTTGGGTCGTGACATAAAATGACAATTAGAGATAAGCATAAACAAGGGAATTGGGACTATTAGAGAAATGGCTAGCTCTTTGCAATTGGTCAAACAAATCATCAATCCTTCGAAGAGGATGCCTATTCTTGATGGTGATGTTATTGAGTTGTCAGTAGTCAATACACATCCTAAGGGACCTATCCTTCTTTTTTCACAAACAATACCGGAGCACCCTAAGGCGATTTGCTAAGTCTAATAAATTCCTTCTCCAACAAATCCCTCAATTGTTCCTTCAACTCCGCCTGGGACATGCGGTAAGGGGGAATAGAAATGGGTTGAGTATCGAGGAAGAGGTCTATGTCAAAGTCTATTTCCCTTTCGGGTGGAACACTGAGAAGGTCATTTGGGAAGACATCAAGAAACTCATTTACAACTTGAACCGATTCTATGGGAAGGACTTTAGACTCCACATCCCTAACCCTCACAAGATGGCAAATACACCCCTTAGAGATCAACTTACGGGCTTTAATGCAAGAGATGAACCTACCCTTGACCACCACATTTTGACTTTCCCACTAAAGTATAGGTTCATTTGGAAATTGAAATTTGATCCTATGGGTTCTACAAACAATAAAAGCATAGTAGGCATATAACCAATCCATACCAAGAATGACATTGAAATCAATCGTGTCTAACTCAACAAATCACAAGGCAACACTTTATACAAGATGAAAATAGGACAACTTCTATAAACTTTTCTAGCAACAATAAATGCACCAATAGGAGTAGACACTTCATATGACTCATGCAACAACTCGAGGTCAACATGGAACTTTTTGGCAATAAAGGAGGTGACAAAATAAAGAGTGGCACCCAGATCAATCAATGCATATACATCAAGGTCAAAGATTTTCAATATATCGGTAACAGCGTCGGGCATCCCATCAATCCCTTGTCTCCTATGCAAAGCATAAAATCGATTGTGCCTTGGGGCACTATCTTTTCAACCACCTCTCCCCAAAGCAACTACATTCGTACCTTATGGAGGAACCTCCTTACCCTTGTTGCAACATCGAGGGTAATCCACCTTTTTATGACCCATTTCCCCACAACCAAAGCACACATTAGTATCTCTCAAACATGGGCCCTTATAAGCCCCTCCACACCTAGGACACACCTCATTAGGAATCACCACACCAATACCTTGGGTCATTGGTAAGTCATTGACAAATCCTCTATTATGAGCATGAGAGGTCCCTAGGCCTTGATAGATCCAGCCGCCCTTTTAGAACTTTCCCTCAAAATGAGCTCTCTTAGCCTCATTGTCCCTCATCTTCCTCAACTTCTCCCCCTCCATTTGCTCTATATAGGTTATAAAATGTGACAACTCCATGTCACTAATCAACATGATGGACTAGCACTCCTCACTGACCAAGTCAAAAATATCCATCACAAATTTGTTTATCCTAGATCTCGTGTCGGCCACCAAGTGTAGAGAATACTTTGGAAGTTGATTGAACTTGAGGGCATGCTCACTCAAACTCATGAAACCTTGTCTAAAATTCTTAAATTTCACCAACTTAGCTTCCCTAAGTTCAAGGGGAAAGAATCGTTAAAGGAAGGCCACCTTGAACTCCTCCCAAAGCACCACAAAGCCAACTCCCTTCTCCTCATTTTATTGATTATACCATATTTATGCTATCCCTTTGATTTGGTACGCTGCCAACTCCACCTTATCCTCCGGACTCACACCCATGATGGACAAGATTTTGTAGACCTCATCAATGAGCTCTTGGGGGTCCTCACTAACCTTTGACCCATAGAATTTCAGGGGATTCATCCTCATGAAGTCTCTTACCCAAGAGTCCAATGTAGGAGCATGAGGGGCTTGGGCCCCTTGGTTTGCTTGATTAGCCACCACTTGTGCAAGCAAGGTGAGAGTATCCCTAAGCTCTCAATTGGCCAGTTGCTCCTCGAGTATGCGGGCTCGTCTTACCCTTGAGTAAGGCATGATCTAGCATATGAAAAGAATAATCGTTAGGGAAGGGAAGTTTACCTTAACTATATAGCATGACTTAGAACATGAAGAAGGAAAATAATTTCTAAAACGTCTCATAGCCTCCTACTCATGGTTGTGATGTACAACACAACCATGAATAAGACTTTAGTCAATGCAGTGTGTTAGACTGGAGGATCTAACAACCTAGTGCTTAATTTGTCACGACCCAAGCCTAGGGCCTAATCCTAACATGGTGCTTGAGGAACCCGAAGGGACCCCAAGCAAGCCTCTTAATATATCATTACACATCCTTGGTCGCAAAAGCAATAAAATACAACAAAAAGTAGTAAATCGGGATAAATGGTGCTTAGGGGCAACTTCATAGTATTATCAACAAAGACAAAAGGAGTCAAAGCTCACAAAATAGATACATAACATGTCCAATAACACTTTATTATATAAGCTAAGAGCGGGGGCCAAGACAAAGCAATCGGACTCAGCCTTTTGTCAATACATAAGTCAAAGATAGAATGTCATAATACAATGCAAGAGATCATAAGTAATGTCCCCAGAATGGAGGACTCGCCAACTAGCTTGATAGAAGTAGTACTAGCCATGTGGAGGAGGAGGAGGATCAAGCGGTGCATCGGGTTCCTACATGGTGACATCATGTAGGAATAGAGTATGTGTTACCACGTTTAAATATACTAAGTATGTAGGATGCAATGCAACAAAAGAAAGGCATCATAATCAAAATGCATAGAGATAAGCAATAGATAACATAGTAGCAATATTTAAGTAAAACATGCTTACATAGAATAGAACATATGTGTAAGAAGAGACCATTAAACTATAGATGGATCGTCATACCCTACCACCCTTGGTTCCAGAGTAAAAACCCCCCGATAGGTTGTGGATCGTCGCACCCTGCCACCCATGGTGCCGAAGTACAAACCACCCGATAAGTTAGGGGATCGCTGGACCCTACCACCCATGGTACCAGAGTAGAAACCCCCTGATAGGTTTAAGAGTACGAACACCAACAAAGTTGATGGGTACAAACCCCCAATAAGGTTACCCAAATCGCAACCCCCCGAGTAGGGCATGGTCATATTCCAACACTATATAGAGAGTACCTTATACATACATTCATTTCATCATTGCATCATCATCATATAGTTATCATATCATCATCATATAGTCATTCAACTCACAAGATACACATTGGACCTTCAATTCCTCAAGAAACCATAGCCGGACATTTCATTAAACACTTATAGGGTGTGTGGTATGTGTAAAACCATGCAATTGAAGAGTGAAATCATGCTAGAAAATTCAATATAAAAGCTTCAATAGATACTTGGTAATACCCTTAAACAATAAACTTCAAAACCCTTCATCAAGCCTTTCAATAAACCTTAGATTCAGGTCTCCAAACATAGTAAAACAGTCAGAATTTCATAAGCCCAAAGATAGTGTGCAGTGATTTTCATAATAGATAAGACCCATGAGTAAACCAACTTTAAATTATGCAATTTTCAATAAAAGAGCCTGGGTATCATGAGTGAAAGGAACCCACATACCTTAGCTTTGGAGATGAAATTGATGAAGATTAGAGATGGAGACTTGAAGCTTGAGAGGAAATCTTTAGATCCGAAGAGGGTTTTGAGACTTGACTTTAGGAGATAAAATATTGGCTAAGTGTTTGAATGAGTATCAGGGAATGTTTAGAAATATATGAGGGTGAAAAATGTTTAAGTATGGGAATTTTAACATTTGAGAACACTTAGACCCAAGACGTAAAAGTCTTGGTCCAAAGTCAAAACTAGGCAAAATTTAACACTAGTGCCAGGGGCGCAAAAAGTTCTCTGGAATTTGCATTTTTGTAATTTCAAATTTTGATATGGTTGCTCTAAAATTGTGGTTAACCCTTTTTCCCCAAAGTTTTACCCCCTGAACCAAAATATGAATTTGGATTTTCATATCATGCATGGACTTTAAGATATTAGAAATTACAATTCCGGGCACTTTCGAGGCACATTTTCGGGCACTTTTTAGGGGCATTTCAGGTCCTTTCACCCATGGTTTCCAATACTTCTTTTTATGTTAATTGAATGTTTTCAAGTTAATTTATCTATGGGTACTTCTTATTATGAATTTTACTATGAACTGTGTTGTGGTTTCATAAAATGTTAACTATTTAAGCATGTTTTGAGCTATAAATCTATGGTCTATGATGCGATATGATAAAGAGTTTCAATGTATCTTGCATAAAGGTGTTACCAAGCCTAGGTGGGTTGATTACTTCAAGTTTTCTCATATGATTTCACTTTTTAGTTGCATAATTTTGAACTAGCATTACACACCCGCCAAGTGTTTGATAGAATGTCCAGTTATGGATTCTTGAGCTATTGAAGGTCTATTGCATGGCTTATGAGTTAAGTGACTTTATAATGATGAAAGGAATGTATATTTAATTAAAAATTTATCTATAGTGTTTCAAGTTGGCTACACCTTGTTGAGGGGGTGCTATGCCTTAATCGCCTTATCGGGGGTGCTATGCTTGTACTACCATATTGAGGAGTATATACCTCGTCCACCTTGTCAGGGGGTACTATGCCCATATTACCACGTTTGGGGGTATATACCTCATCCACCTTGTCTGGGGTGCTATGCCCTTACTACCAATTAAGGTATACATACCTCAATCACCTTATCGAGGTTGCTAGGCCGGTACTACCAATTAAGGGGTAGATACCTCAATCACCTTCCTTGGATTCCAAGTACTAGGTTACTTGGTCTATGATGATCGTCTCTTCCTACACATGTATTATGTTCCATATAAGCATGTTTTACTTCAAGCATTGATCATGGGTTGCTAATATACTATCTCTTGTCCATGATAATGCATTTTGACTATGTTGTCTATCTCTTGTTACATTACATCCTACATATTTAGTACATTCAAATGTACTAATGCATACTCTATGCCTACATGATGCTACCATGTAGGAACCGGAGCCTCTCCTGATCATCCTAATGGTGGCTAGTTGGTTATCTTGAAAAATATCTATTGGTGAGTTCTCAAGTTCGGGGACACTAGCTTTGCACTCCTACTTTTTTTATCTCTTATGTTGAACTTTGATACTCAAAAGGGCGAGCTCGAAAATTATCTTGGCCCCCCTCAATCTATGATAGAGGTGTTATTGGACAAGTTATGTAATTATGCTTTGAGCTTTGATTCTTTTGATGATTTATGTTATTAAAGACTTCCTTTATTCCCTTTATCCTTATTTATACTCTCGTATTGTTGTTCACTTTTCTTCCACAACACAGGATGTGTAAATGATATGCTAAGAGGCTTTTTTGGGGTCCCTTTGGGTTCCCATTCACCATGTCACATCTTGACCTTAGGCGTGGGTCATGAAATTCATGGTCTTTATCCAGAGTTGAAGTATTTTTTGAAGTTAAAATGATGATTAACAGGATGGGTTGTGGTTCATTCCATGACCTGTATACTAGCTTGTGGAACAAAAGCTCAGAGTTTTAGGAAATTAGCAGGACTGAGAGGTCCACCACCCAAAGTCCAAACTACATGTCATAGAAGTTATCTCAAACATGGACCCTAGTATTCAAGAAGGATGTCTATGAGACCCTCGACCATGAGCCATAAATCAGTTCACGAGCCATACATTGGCTTGTGGTTGGGCTTGAATTTGGTTTTCCTTGTCCATTTAGGATTTGACTTTATATGTTTATAAACTGGATTTTTAGTTTTTTTTGGGATGTGTAGACTATCAGAGAACATACTATTGCTTTTCTTTGAGTTGTTCTTGGAGATTTTGAGTTGATATAATTTGTGCTTACTTTCTGATCTTGATATTTTTATTTACGTGGAGATTTTAGATTTTACGTTCTTCAATTAGTTATTGTAAGTGCTTAATTATGAAAGTATCAAACATGACTTCTTCATAGACAATGAACATGAGTAGTCAACTCCATAACTAGGATTATGGGATCCATGAAGAACTAAAAAATTAAAAATCAAACAATTTGTAATCCTTGAAAAGTGTGTATTCATGTATTATTTATCACTTCATTTTGATTGCTTTTAAATAGTGGCCAACATTAGAACTTATCATATTCTTACTTAATGTACTAAGGGGGTAATGAATAGGATAAGGGATAAATAATAGGATTCCATGTGAGTACTCTTATCTAATCAACCTGAACAACCCAAGGTATGGTTGTACTGGGACCAATGTAAGGGTTACTAATGCGACACACGTAGAAGGGCCAAGTTGCACGGTGAAATTTGCCTAATTGCTGGCCTCAGGTATTAGGTGAACATGACCTTTCAGCTCTGTATGTTACACATCAGAAAAGGTCATAATTATTAGGTTATACTGTATTAGAAATTAATGGTGAACATAATACCCTAATTATCATCTCTCACTAAATTAATAATACTTGCATTCAGATTGTCTTTAGTATAGGTTTTAGTGATTGCATTTTATAATTCCCTCCTTCTGAAGGTGAGTTGCTTAATTCTTTGTAATTGGTTGACTTATTCCAAGTCTAGACTTTCATCTCATCGAATTGATCCTAACCTTTATTAGTGAAATGCCCCAAAATGCCCCAAAAATGTGCCTCAGGAATGCCCATAATTGTAATTTTTATATATCTCAAAATTCGTGCCTGACATCAAAAATCCGACTTCATATTCGGACCTGTCGTGGAGCAGTGTTATGACTTCCTTAATTTTCAATTTCAGCCTAAAACATTGGGGTTCTTGGCAGATGCCCTCCTAGGCATAAAAACACATATACTTAGTCATTTTTCAACTCTATATCACTTAAGACACTCCCAAAACCCTTTCTAATACTTAGCCATATATTTCATCCAAATTCAAGTATCCCAAACTCATTCTCGGATCTCATGAACTTCATTCAAGCTTCAATTTCTCACTTAAATCTTCATCAAGGAAATTCACAAATTTGAGGTATGTGGGTTTCAACCATTAGGTCCTTTCACCCATGCTGCCCCACCTTCTTTTTATGAAAGTTGTATGTTTTCACAATGTATTACTTATGGGTAGTACTTATTATGAATTGTGATTACAAATTATGTTGGGGTTTTATGAAATGTTGATTGGAAAAACATGTATACCTATTTGAAGCTTATACTATGATAGGGTTGTCTATTGTGACTATGCATGTTTTGGGCGATGAAACTATGATCCATTTATGAGATTTAATGAAGGATTTTAATGTATCTTGTATAAGGGTGTTACCAAGGATTGGTGCATTGGTATACATTGAGTTTTCTCATATGATGTCACTCTTGAATTGCATGATTTTAAACTAGCATTACAGACCCGCCAAGTGTTTGATAAAACGTCTTGTTAAGGATTCTTGAGTTAATGTTGGTCTATTGCATGGCTTATGAGTTAAGTGACTCTATGTTGATGAAGGGATTGTATATATGTATTGAATTCATGAAAAGCATCTATAGTGTTGCAAGTTAACCACACCTTATTAAGGGGGTGCTATGCCTCAACCACTTTGACGGGGGTGCTATGCCCATCTACCATGTTGAGGTGTATATACCTTGGCCAATTTAATGGGGTGCTATACCCATCTACCCTGTTGAGGGTTAAATACCTAAACTACTTTGATGGGGGTGTTATGCCCATCTACCATGTTGAGGGTTAAATACCTTGACCACTATGATGGGGGGTGACATGACCATATACCAATTGAGGGGTAGATACCTTAATCACCTTCCAAGGGGGTGACATGCCTTGGACTTCAAGTAATAGTTTGCTTGGTCCATATGGTCTCTTCCTATATATGTAATATGTTCTATACAAGCATGTTTTACTTCAAGCATTGATCATGCATGCCATGTTGTTATTACACTTATCCCTTGCTTATAATTATGCATTTTGAACTATGTTCCCTGTCTCTTATTACAGTGCACCCTTCATACTTAGTACATTTGAATGTACTAATGCATAATCTATGCCTACATGATGTTACCATTTAGGAACTGAGCTCCTCACGATCATCCTCCACGTGGCTAGTTTTGATGTCTAGAATATAAGCTTGTGGTGAGTCCTCAAGTTCGGGGACACTAACTATGCTACTCTTACCTTTGTTATCTCTTTATGTTGAACTTTGATACTATGAGGGTGAGCTTGTTGGCCCCCGCCCAATCTATGCTAGAGGTTTTGTTGGAACAATTGATGTAACTATTCTATGATCTTGACTCTTGAATGTTTTATAGTTATCAAATACTTCCCTTAGCCCCTTTATCCTTATTTATGTCTCTCATTGTTGTTATTTTTCTTCCACGATCAAGGATGTGCGATAGACATGCTCGAAGGCTTGTTTGGAGTTCCTTCGGGTTCCCCATTCAACGTGTCACGCCTAGGCCCTAGGCTTGGGTAATGACAATTAGGTTCTGTATTTCAAATAGCTTTGGGAGGTGTAATTTGGGTGTGATCTAATTTTAATGTCATTGCCGGAGATTATGGCTTTTAGATTAGTTTGATTAGGGTAATTAGAAAGTCAATCCTTATTTCTTTATTTCACATATTTTTGTTGTTTTTGTTTCTTTTCAGCATACAAGTGTAGTGTATGTCCAGTACCACAGTCAAGGTAATCCCTTGACTCCACTCAATCTAGAAATACAAAGAACATTAATAAGAAAGGCCCAAGACAATACCAACAATGTTGCGAATTAGGCGCTTAACTTGAAAAAACAAAACCCATTACCACCACTTGTGGCAAATAATAAACCACCACAAGGCCATCAAGTTATAGTAGATAGGTGGAATCAACACATACATTATCCAATGGCGGTAGATGTCACAGGAACCATCATGTGACCTCCACTATCAACGGATACTAAGATTGATGAAACACCCCAAAAAGTGCCCAAAAAAGTGCCTTGGAAATTCCCATAATAGTAATTTCCATATATCTCAAATTCCATGTGTGATATCAAAAATCTAACTTCGTATTCATGATTAGGGGGCAAAATTTAGTAAGAAATGGGTCTGACCCCAATCTTTAGAGTAATCGTATCAAAATTTATTTTTTCCAAAAATGATGATTTTTAGAATCGATCCCCGCCCCTGGCGCGATGCGACACGGGTGCGGACCTATTCAATTTTTTGCCAATTTTGGTTGTTTGGTCCAAGGCCTTTAGGTCTTGGCGCTAAGCCTCCCTATGCTTAAAAACACCTATACTTAGTCACTTTTCAACCTCATATCATTCAGAACATTCCCCGAAACCCTCTCAAACACAGCCAACTAGTTCACTCAAAATCAAGTATACCAAACTCATTCCGATCTTAAGGAATTCATTCAAGCTTCAAGTTCTCAACTCAATCTTCATCAAGGAATTCTCCAAAGTTGAGGTATGTGGGTTTCAACCATTTGGTCCTTACACCCATGGTGCCCAACCGTCTTTTTTAAGTAAATTGCGTGATTTCAAGTGAATTTATCTATGGATATTTCTTATTATGAATTGATTATGAACTATGTTGGAGTTTTGCGAAAGTGTGACTGTTTAAGTATATATTGAGCTATGAATATATAATTTATTTTGAGATTTAATGAAGGGTTTCAATGTATATTGCATGAGGGTGTTACCAAGTATTAGTGGGTTGATTTACATTAGGTTTTCTTGCATGATTTCACTCTTAAATTACATCATTTTACACTATCATTACACACCTAGCAAGTGTTTGATAAAATGTCCGGTTAAGGGTTCTTGAGCTATTGATGATCTATCGCATGCCTATGAGTCAAGTGACTTTATGATGATAAAGTAGTGTTTGTATATGTTGACTTTATTAAAAGTATCTATAGTGTTGCAAGTTGACCACACCTTGTTGTGGGGGTGCTATGCCTCAATCACCATGCATGGTAGGGTGTGACAACCATCAACCAATTAAGGGGTTAACACCTTAATCACCCACGAACTCCACTTACGTCCCTTCACTACGTTCAGTTTCATACTTGAATTCGTTGGTAGGGTGTGATAACCACCAAGGGGTTGATATCTCAATCACCATGGATGGTAGGGTGTGACAATCATTAACCAATTGAGGGGTTGATATCTCAATCACCATGGATGGTAGGCTGTGACAATCATTAACCAATTGAGGGGTTGATACCTCTATTGCCTTTCCAAGGGGGTGGTAGGCCTTGGACTCTATAATGATGGTTTCTTACTACACATGTAATATGTTCTATATAAGCATGTTTACTTCAAGTATCATTCATGCATGCGATATTGCTATATGCTCATCCATTGCCTAATTACACATTTTGATTGTGTTGCCTATCTCTTGCTGCATTTTATCCTATATACTTAGTATATTCAAACATACTAACACATACTCTATGCCTACATGATGTTACCATGTAAGAACAGAAGCTCCGCTTGATCATCCTCCTCCTCTACGTGGCTAGTATTATCTCTTGGTGCGAACTAGGTGAGTCCTCAACTCCAAGGACAATAGCTAGGGCTCCTAGATTATGTAAAGACTCTTTTCTTTGTTTAGTTGCCTATGACTATGAGAGAGAGCCTGGAAAGTTGTCTTGGACCCCGCCAATCTATGCTAGAGGTGTTATTGGACAAGTTATGTAATTATACTTTAAGCTTTGACTCTTTGATGATTTATGCTATGAAAGACTTCACTTAGTCCCTTTATCCTTATTATACTTTTTTATTGTTGTTTAATTGCTTCTGCGACTAAGGATGTGTAATGATATGTTAAGAGGCTTGTTTGGGGTCCCTTCGGGTTCCTTATTCGCCATGTTATGTCTAGGTCCTAGGCTTAGATCATGACAAATATTGTATTAGAGCACTAGGTTGTTAATGGTCCTCAGAATCCAGCACACCGCATCAATTAGAGTCTCATTCATGGTTATGAAGTACACCACAACTATGAGTGAGAGGCTATGAGGCGTCTTAGGAAATGTTTCCCCTTCTTCTTACTCTATGTCGTTCTATAGAAGTTAATGTAAGGTTTTCACCTAACAAATGTTCTTTGTTATGCTAGATTATGCCTATCCCAAGA